>JABSTB010000312.1:0-27143 GCA_013756995.1 Neonectria neomacrospora
CTCTATATCCTACTAGTATTAGAATTTCCACTATAGTAATTTAATTATTACTAGCTCTAGTGATAAGACATATAGATATTAAGGTTAGCTAGTAACTAATGCTAGCTATTATCTTAGATAAAGTTCATTTTATGTAAATCCTACCTCTACGCTACTTAGGCACTATATAATCTCACTTAACCTAAGCTATGTTTAGCGTGAATGAGGCATGGACTGGCGGACAGGATCTGCCGCTTGAGGCCCGCGGCCTCGCGGTTAGGTATCCAGCTATTAATCCTATATTAAACTAGATAAATCTCCTCTACCTTAACAGCTGTCCAGAAAGAAATCCAATTCGCCTCGCAACGCCTCGTTATTAAAGCCACCCGCTCGAATGTCTTATGCGAAACACGTTTCAAAATCATCATCTTAATCGAGGCTTGTGCCTCAAGAGGAGGACCTTGGCCTGATCTAGAAGCCTCACGTGGAGATCTCTGCATCAGAGCTAAGACTTGGTGTTTTCGAGTGTTAAGGGCTTTGGGAAATGCATCGACCCGTGCCGAAAATCCACCACTCTTGGAATTTCTTTTAGGTCCGTGTGGGTCATCTCGTTCGTTTGATATGGAAGATGCAGAACCCTGGTTTGCTGCTGAAATAGCTTGTGGATCATCTGTTCGTTCTTGAGTTGCACCTTTAGTTGCCTGTTGACTAAGCTGCGACTTGCTTTCTTGAGTTGAATCTTGGCTAGTCGGCAAAGGAGCATCGACCGCGGATGGTCCAGAGCCCACCGGGATGTCAATTTTGTCTTCAGACGTAGTTGAATTGTTTTTCGGGTTGGATTTTGTCGTTCCTTTGCTGGCTGCTGCTTGCTGGTTGTCTCGTCGTCCAAAAGAAAGCTGCCCTATCAACAGAATAAACAAGCTATCTTGTTCATATTTTGACCATTCCTCGCCACAGTCTACGTCATTATAGTGAAGATGCAACCCGCTTGGCTCACATTCCCGTATGAAGTCTGCTCGAGGCGCCAGCTTCCCCTGAAGAATCATAGTTGCAAAAATCGATGGAGCAACGGGCCCTAGCCCTCTGGTTGACCCGCGTGTCCAGTCAATGAATTGAATTTGCCAATTGATCACGTAAATGGCATGATGGTAATCCGTTCTTGCTGATGTAGATGCCCAGGACCATGTCGGAGCTTGCCTTAGCCTTCGAGAAAGTCGCTCGTGCTTCTCTAGATAGCGGATATCCCACACCAACAATTCTCGGGCGCCCTCTTTCCAGAAACCATATATATATTCACCTTCCCAAACCTGGTCTTGTGCAATGCTTTTGAGCATCGTAAATTGATCCTCTGGCCTGGATACTTCGCTACTTTGAACATCGCTCACAATAGTACGCCAATACCGCTGTAGTTAATGCTTGTGTAGTGTGTGATGTGCCATCCATGACGACCCAATGGAACCTTGATAATGGTGTCGAGTGAAGCTGTTGTTGATTGTAGTGGCCCACCTGTTAAGGTGGGCACCGTGGGTTTACTGGTGGACGTAGTAATATGTCATTTCGTTGTGAGGGGTGATGGTAATTTGTCTTGGGGATGCAAAGGACTCCGCTATTGTCTAAGACCTGGCAAGGTGAGAGCTATTAAAACGTTCCATACCATTAGAGGTAGTATTTAGCTTTATTGTGAACTTTAACATGATATTGCTTCTTCCCAGCCTAGTGATGTACACGACACAGGCCGGATATGGCATCCAAGGGCCTTTGTTTCTGAGGAAGCTTCTGTCAACAGTGCTGATATTTGTTAGTCTGATGCAAACAGCTGCGTTCTTATAGATGTTGAGCATTTCAGACGCCGTCTTTCTGCGGTCCAAGGCATCATCTTGAAGGGCGCAAAGTACGTCAATCCAAAGAAACTTGACGTTGAGCTCACGAGTTAGTTCAATCGCATCCTGGAGAGCCTGTGGGAGAGTCATCTCTTTAATCCAAGGTCCCCCGTCATTCTCGGCCTTGGACTCCTTCATCATCTCAGTGTTTGCTTCCACAGGCTGTGTCTGTACCCCCCAGCAATAACTCAACGTCGCATATACACCTTTCTCCTTGGGCTCACTCTGGTGAACCCGAACGTATCCATCTCTGACGTCAAGTTGGAGAATACGTTTGGGTAATTGTGCAGGCTCTGATAGAAAATTGCCATGCAGGTCTTGACATTCGACATGATGATTTGAGCATGTTTCGAGCCAGTCCCTTGCCACTTTCATGGTAGTAGGGCTAGCGATGTCTGTGATGGGCCGGCGTAATGGCGTGATATTATAGTGCGGATCACCTTCATCTGCCCAAGAATGGAGGAGAACAAGGTCGTTGAGGTTCCAGGAATAGGTTCTTTCTTTAAGCGAGAGTGTGTTGAATATGAATTTGCATAGCGGGCAATTCTCATGCTCCATCGCTGCAACAGCCTGGTGATGGATCTGCTCCCATGGCCAAGACTTGATCATGTTCTGACAGTCGTCGCAGTATGGTGGGGCCTCGATGCTTGACTCCTCCACTGAATAATGATCTATATCGCCTTCGTTGTGAGGACGACTACTTGGAGAATTCATGTTGCAGTAGGGCTTCTCAATGAGAAAAACGAATCCTACTAAGCCTCGTATCGGTACAGGTCCAGATGAAATGATGAGGGAAAATGAGAACCGCGGGGTAGTTGTAGTCCGGAGAGGTCGAGAGAGATGAAAAAATACTTGCTTCTCGACCTCTCAGCTCGGGGTGACTTTTTGCCCGGGCATTGCGCTGATTGTGGCGGGGCATGTAGACTAGTGCCCGACGTGCGTGACGCTTCGGACTACGCCAAGGCAGTCTCCTAGGCAAGCAAGGCTTTCAGGGCTGACAACCCAGTTGGTCTTATCTTGAGTGGTAAATATCTTCAATAATAGGTATGTTAGGGCATCCCATCGAATTCGGATACTCTCTTCTTCCTTCGTCACCGTGTGTAGGTGAACGCCAAGGCAGATCTTTGCAACAGCTAGCTTCTGGAACCCCATCGTCTATCTCTTGTCTGACGGGTCAACATCCCGACAAGGCCACTAGATTGCATCTCGGCCTAAGCTCAATTGAACGTGAATCCGGACATAGACTTTATCCACCTCAATCTTGGTCCTGTTGAAAATGTCCTGTGACAGGGGAGGTAGAGCCAGGCACTGTTTTTCACCTGCTGAAGATCCCCAGTCAGCGCTAGATCCAAACAGGAATCTGCCGAGGGCTTAGATCAGTCCCGATGGCACAGTGATTTCAGACGGTTTACCATTGGAGATATCAATGGGGAAGCTGCTCTAAGAGGCAGTGCTTGGAAATTGGATTTGCATTTCCAAATTTTGTTCATGATGTAACCTCGGCGTTCATTCGTAAACTTTGATGATGCCAACTTTGCGTATATGCCCAGGACCCTACCACCGTACGCTGTTGATTTTTATCGTAACGGGTCACGGATATAATAGGAGCTGGAATAAAATATAAATAAATTTTAAATAAAAGTTTACCTAGCCCTAAGCCTGGTTTTTCTACGTGAATCACGTGAAAGGTCATATAATCTTAAAAATTGTCAGACGGAGGAGTCGGCTCGGGGGCCCGGCCGCGATGACTGAGGAAATGAGGGAGACCACGAGATGATCATTATTCTCAACGCGTTCATTAACACCATCGTCAACGCATTCATCAATAGCTTCAACCGCTGTGAGGCAGAGCCAAAGTCATCACAACACACGGCACCTGAATGCGATTCCCGTCGAGACCAGACCCAAGCCGAGATCGAGGAGGATTTACCCACATCACAGGCTCCAACGCCGTCATCAAGTTGATCACGAACAACCCGGGCTAGGTCGAGGCTCTCAGCGACCCCAACATCGTCTGACGATAGCCTCATCCCGGTCACTCGATCGTCCCTAGGAGATGAGATTGTGGTCAGGTCTTTGGACTTAGGAGAGACTTTTTGCGTGATTCTTGGTCACCTCTAGCTGTGACAGAATTTTAGGTATGTAAAGGGGAAGATGAAGAAAGAAGGCGGAAATTATGGGTTTCACGTGACAAGCTATGTAAGTAGCAAAAATGGGCTGTGTAAATAGCATGACTCTAAATCAAAACTCTTACAGCGTGTCTAACCAAGTCTAGACTTGATAAAAGCAAACAGACTTTCCATTCCCGATTTCACACTCGGTACTTGGTCCGGAGGGAATGCGATGAATCCATGTGTCGCGCCAGAGAAAATCTTAACAACGGCCAGGGCACCCGCCATCTGCCATTTCACAGACATGAAGATGGTGTCATCAAGCAGAAAGTCCTTCGTCCCGACAATAAATAGTGCTGGTGGCAGTCGGCTGCTTATGCCATCCGCATTTCTATATTCTTCCAAGTCTACATACAATAGCGATATTTGAGGATTCTTCCAGGCGTCTCCAGCCACGTTGGGTTGATAGAGGTTGACAAGCTCAAGCTCTCTCGCCCCATCGTCTCCATTCTTCGATGCCAACCGATGGTGGATCTGTGAGGGTGTAGAGCCGAGATCGTAGCATCCAAAAAGTAGAATCAGACCCCCAGTCAATTTGAACTCTCAAATCTCTGCCTTCTCGTGCGAAAGAAGATGAAGAGCAGTAACCACGCTCAGGTGCCCTCTGGCGCTCTCGCCGCCAATGAAGGCCAGTTCGGTACCAAACTGCTCCCGTGCGTTGAGGATGAGCCATTCCGCAGCGTCAAAGCAATCCTCATCCCCCGCGGGGCCTGGGTGTTCGGGGGCAAGCCGGTAGCCCACGCTGACTATAACTAGTCTAGCCATATCGGCAATGCTCTATAGCCATGAGTCCTAGTCCCCAGCATTTCCCATCGACCAGCCTCCGTCATGGATATGCATGAAGACACCCTTCGTCTGCGTTCCGTTTTGTGGTTTCAATAATCGGCAAATGATATCTTGCCCCGGTTCACGGGAAGGGATGGAGATGTTGGTAGCGCAGTCGAGACGGACTGGCTGCATAGGGAATTCGCCATTTTCCCACATTTCTCTATACTTGCTAACGCCGACCTCGTACCACTTAGGAATGTTGGCCATGGCTGCTTTTATAGCATCGTCGAAATCGGAGCTGGTAGGAACTGGAGAGTCGGCAGAAGGCAGGAGGCGTGAGAACCTGATACTTGAAGAAACTGTGTCAAGTTGACTTGAAAGCTACTTGATTGATGCTGCGCGTGGGTTCCAACACGCCTCAATCTACATGTTGCCCCTCAAATAGACTCGTCCTAGTTCGGAGGCCGAGGCCTCTGAACGGGTTGATTTCAGAGACTCACTTTTGTCTACTATAGGTACGTCATAATCACCCGCATTATCGAGCCAAGACTTGGAGGGCTTCCAGTAGATCGTGTCTGTTCTACTTAGCAATGCTTCCGTTCGGAGGCCTCGGCCATACTAGTGCAGGCTAAAACCGGAGACTGTCATCGGCAGTGATGTAGGTGATCCATCTAAGGATAGTTAAGCCGTCACCCCGCTTCTGCCAGTCCTGACCGCCCAGCCTTGGATTGGGTCATGACATGGGTCTGGACAGTTTCCCGCAGACTAAGCCCCCGAGTAATATCCTCATTAGTACTCCCGACACTCTCTTCCCTTAGGATTTACGATTATTTGTTGGTGCGGGCTTGGGTATAATGCACGTCAGAAGCCATTGAAGCTGGCTATCTACTCCGATATTCCACCATGCCATCCTTGTATCAATCCAAGGCCAGGCTACGCACTCAAACTGGCTGTCTAGAATGTAAGTGAATCGCCAATCGACATCTTCCCCGCTCCTCGGCTCACGGCCTTCAGGTCGGAAACGCCGCAAGAAGTGTGACGAACATACGCCCCGGTGCAAGGGATGCAGTCGCAACAGCCTCCAGTGCACCTGGCCTACGGTCGCCAACCAAGCGGTTGATGGCCGTCGATCTCGGAAGAGTCAAGGTCCCGGAACCTTGAATAGCTCGTCTTTCCAACCCGCCGACCATCTCGCTCTGTTTGCGCATTTCGCGACTGCCGTCATGCCCCGTCTGGTCCGGCAAAATTGTCGCCCAGAATATTCCAATCAAACGCATATGCTCCGGCTGGCACAGCATTTCCCTCCCTTGATGGCTGTTATGATTGCTATTGCAGCGGTTGATATGAAGACGTCGCATCATGACCGATTGGCCATGGAGAGTTATCTTTTCTCGCTGCACAGTCTGCAAGCTCAGATGGTGCATGCTCCGAACGCAGGGAACGAGGATGCGCTATTGGCAACAACGATTTGTTTCTGCGTGTTTGAGGTAGGCTAATTCTGCCTTTTATCCTTTTGTCTGGGCACCGTGGAACTGACCCTTTGATTTTCTCCTCCAGAATCTCCGGTCTGATGCACAACCTAATATCTACCTACATGCGACCGCAGCTGGCGTGCTCCTCACCCAGCGACAACTAGCTCAAAATCAGACCAGTCCTCAGTCGGCCACTATCTTTGAACGGATCTGTGCAGAGTCGTTTTTGTACCATAGCTCGCTCATGATGCTATTTGATCCGTCACTCGATGCACTAGCCAGGGTCGAGGATACCTTGAACTGGGCCCGATACTTCTCCGACTCTCAAAGTGAGGATTACGACATTCCGGATACGAACACTCAACCGGTTCTCGACGCACCATATAAGTCCTTTCTTCTCATTGCTGGCGTGACCCGGTTGGCTCGAATCTCTCGTCCCCTGCATGAAGGCGAAGTTCAGATGTGGGACCACCTCCAGTCTGAGCTGCTCCGGTATGAGCAGGTCCCCAGCCATGACACCTGCAAAATCCTGCACCTGCTGGCCATGCGTGTTTTGCTGCTGAAGATGCATCCCCTGCTCCCAGCATCGGAGGTCATGGGGCGGGTATACGATTTCCTGCAACGCGGGTTGATTATCGTAAACGCGCTGGATGTACAGAAACATCTCCTTGGATACTTGCTCTGGCCCTTGGCCGTGCTAGGGTCTATTGCAGTGGATTCCCATGCCCGGCGCATAGTTGAGAAGAAGATGGACGTTCTGACTCGCACACGACATGGACATGGACATGCCATCCGAATACGGAACCGGATACACGATATTTGGGACTTGCCGCAAGGAGACAAGGCAATGATGACAGTGCGAGGACTACGGATTTTGATGGAAGGACCTGAAAGTGACTTCTGTTTTCGCGAGAAACATGTGCAATGAACAGCTGTATACGGTTATACACAACATATTGTATCGGAAAAAAAGGCCTAGTTTGCCAATACTTTCTCGATCAACTTGGCGTGCTCCATCAGCACTTCGTCCTTGAGTCGACGGCCGATGAGCTGCACATGGCAGGGGGCATCCTCGACTTCCTTGGGAAGGTCTAGTTAACTCGTTAGTAACTTTGATGTCTCGGCCGTTAATGGCTGATGTCTTACAGTTTGGCGAATAGGTCACATCTCTCATGAACTTGGCGTCGGCAACCTCGTTGGCTTGCCCAAATGGAATAACGCAAGAGGGATACTAGGATCCATAGAGTTAGCATGAGGTCCACATGATAGGGCGTGAAAATCGTACATCAACCAAATTCGCGATCACTGTGTACAGCGGAACCCCGTAAGTATCATGCGGCACGGCACAGCTTTGGTATCCTGGGCCGATAATCACGTCCAGCTCGTGATCCACATATAGCCGTCGCATCTTGGCTGCTATCTCGGCCCGCGCTGCGTTGAGATCGAGCAGTCCACGCAAGGTCGGCTCAGGATCCTTGCCTTCCATGTCGTAGGTGAAGCGGAGCGACGGAATGAAGGGCTCGCCACCTTTGGCCACATTCTTCAGCGTGGTCTTGTCTGGATCGATTCGGAAGAATTGCAACGACATATCAGCAGCATGCGCCAAGGATGGAACTTTCCCAGAAAGATCCACCATGCGATGACCCGCTGCCACGAGCTTTTGCACTGCTGTTGTTAGTGCGCGCTGCATATTCGGATGCAGAGGGGCCTGGGGGTCCTCGGGGAGGATACCAATAGTGAGAGTCTGACTGGATCTCGGCGCTGGTTCGGTCCAGTCAAGGCCAAGGGCCATGTCGTCCAGGTCATCTGCGGGAGCATCGAACACCACCCTGAGGAGCAGCTCTGCATCCCGTACAGAGTGGCATAGCGGGCCTGCCGCCGGTGCAATACCGGTCATGCCCGGACGCCCTGCACTGGCCTGGTTGGCGTAAGGCACGCGGCCGGCGCTCGGCTTGAAGCCAAAGACGCCGCAGCACAAGGCAGGGATGCGGATGGAACCGGCGATGTCCGTACCGACGCCTAGGACTGACCCGCGCATGGCCACCAGTGCTCCCTCGCCACCACTGCTTCCGCCGGCTGTGAGGTTGAGCCGGTTCGGGTTCAGGACGCGGCCGAAGACGTTGTTGTGGGAATCGGGCGTCATCATGGTCTGGGGGACGTTGGTCTTGACGTAGAGAACGGCCCCGGCAGCCAGGAGAATTTCGACTAATGCTGAGTTGCTACTGACAGGCCCGCGTTCTAAAAACGAGACTATCCCCAGAGACGATGGTACTCCATGAATATTGAAAGACTCCTTCAGACTGATCGGCAGTCCGTGAAGCGGTCCCATCGGTTTGCCATGAGTATCCAGATGCTCATCGAGCTGCTTCGCTCGCGCCAGTGCCGTGGGGAACATGGTCTCCGTCAAGCAGCAGGTAAGCTGCTGTGCAATGGCGCTGCGCTTGCAAAACGCGGTAACCACTTCCACCGCACTGAGCTCCTTCGCCGCGAGCTTGTCGCGGAGTGCCGTGGCATCATAGCACTCGGTGATTGAAAGTTCTTGAGGCGTGAGGAGGCCGCATGTCTTGGGCACATCCAAGACTGATAGCCCGCCACAAGAGGCCTGTTGCAGCACCTCTGCTGGTAATTGCCATTCCGGGGGGATTTTGGCTGCAGCTTCGGCCTGTTTGGCGGAAGCCCTCTGTTGCCAGCTGTCGATAGTCATGATTGCAATGAATGAAAGAGGACACTCAAACTGCGGTGGTTATATGAGTCTACGGATCTGGTTGGCTTCCCATTTTATATTCACCCAGGCGGTAGGGCGAGGAGCTGTAGGTCCAAAACCCACTTTTGCGGTGCCAATCATATACTTTTACGCCGCCGAGGAGAGACACAACTCCCGCCCTTAATAGCCGTAGGGGGAGCAAATCCCCTGGCCACCAATCATGCACTTTTGCGGCGGGGAGGACTATCGGTCCATACCGTGGGAATACCCGAGACACAACTTGGGTGTATTATGAACAGCATTAAAGAGGAGTTGTGATTCCAGAGATGCCACTGACCAAGGCAAAAAGAAATACAAGCAACCATGACTGCACTCACTAAACAAGAGGTTCAACACCGCGTTAATCAGTACATCTCTGGACTGGAGCCTTCTCTGTGGGCACTGAATCAAGAGGTTCTTATGATATCGGTCCGCCTTGCACATCTCTCTGACAACATCAATAGATTCACCAAAATCCAGAGTTGGCTTACAAGGAGCACCGTGCCCACGATGCCATCTGCCACTTCCTCGAATCCCAGGGCATCCCCGTCACCCTCCATGCCTATGGTCTCAGCACTGCGTTTGAAGCCGTTGTCGGCGACGTTCCCGGCCGCTGCGTGAACTTCAACGCGGAATATGACGCCTTGCCGGACATCGGACACGCGTGCGGCCACAATCTCATCGCCACGGCGAGTGTCACCGGGTTTATGGCCCTGGCCTTTGCAATTCGGCAATTCGGCCTTCCGGGCCAGGCGCAGTTGCTAGGAACGCCCGCGGAGGAGGATGGTGGAGGAAAGATTGATTTGATTCGCACGGGGGCATTTGAAAAGGTGGACGTCTCCTTGATGATGTATGTGGCCCCTGGCCCGTTACTCACTTGAATTGAAACGGACGAGCTCATCCGCAACAGGCATCCCATGTCCGACGAAGAGTTTGCGGACCACAACGTCGTAGGCATTGCAGGTAGATCTTCCATCTCCTGCTACGATATTGTCGCGCTTTATCACGGGGTCAGTGCCCATGCCAGCACTAGTCCCTGGGAAGGCATCAACGCGCTGGATGCCGTTGTGGGCGCTTACAACAATATCTCCATGCTGCGGCAACAGTTGCGTCCTGATGAGAGAGTCCATGGAGCGATCCTGCAGACACCCACCGTCACCAACGCTATCCCTGAGATCACCCGCACCAAGTACACCGTCCGCAGCCGTACCGCCACTGGAGTGCAAGCACTGGGTGCTCGTGTCCAGAAATGCCTGGAAGCGGGCGCCCTGGCCTCGGGATGCAAACTTGAGCTGGAGACGACTCAAATCTATGCAGATCTTGTGGTAAACCGGCCGCTGTGCGAAGGGTTCCAACAGTGTATGGAGGATCAGGGGGTGCGGCTATGGGACCTGGACGATACGCTCATGCCTGGATCCACCGACCAGGGAAACGTCTCGCAACTTGTGCCGGCGCTCCATGCCATCATCGGCATTCCAATCGGCAACGGTGCCAAGAACCACACGAGGCAGTTTGCCACCGCCGCAGGAACCGAAGAGGCGCATCGGCAGGCAATCACGGCAGGCAAATCGATGGCCATGACCGGGTGGATGGTGCTGGTAGACAACGGGTTCTACCAGAATGTCAAGGATGCTTTCGCCAAGTCCAAAAGAGGATAGATAGCAGGCGTGTTGTCGCTTTATTAGTGTCATGTACCTTATGGAAAAGATCCATTATTACAAACGCCCCGTGAGTAGCCAATGAGGATAATTTGCGCGCTGTGCTCCGTCCGGGGCTAGTTACATAGTTGGTCTGCGGGGAACACGGGGCTTCCCCGAACTTTTTGTTAGATGCCCAATTGGTAAATCGAGACCAGATAACGAACGCGATTCTAGAGCGATGAAATTAGTATATAAGGATACAGAGTCCTCGTCCATGTTTGGGTCATCATCACCACAATTCACCCCATCTACTTCTCCATGGCGTCTTTTAAACCCGCTGATGACAAGCCTCCTGCCCCGGAGGACGTCACAAAGGATGACGCGCTGGACAGCGTCATCATTCAACTCCCCTCTGAGGAAACTCGCCAAGTGAGGTGGAAGGTCGACTTGCTCCTGCTTCCATTGCTCGGAATAAGCTATTTCTTGCAGTTCCTGGACAAACAGACACTCAGCTATGCTTCATTGCTGGGCATGATTCAGGACACCCAGTTGAAGGGGTCGCAGTATTCGTGGACTGCCTCCTCATTCTACTTTGGGTATATCTTCTGGTCGTTTCCAACCGTCTTTCTGTCAGTGCGGTTACCTATCGGCAAATATCTTGCAGGAACCGTGTACGTTTGTTCACCATCTCTCGACTTTGTCATTGTCTAATCATCTACAGCATTGTCTGGGCTGCCGTTCTCATGTGTCACGCTGCCTGTCATAACTTCACCGGCCTGGTGATTACTCGTTTTTTCCTCGGGGCATTTGAAGCAGCCATCGCACCTGGCTTCTCCCTCGTCATGGGAATGTGGTATACTCGTCGCGAACAGCCTCTCCGCTACGGCCTGTGGTTCAGTGGCAGCGCCATGGCCTCTTTGTTTGGCGGCTTGATTGCGTCCACTATCGGCCGTATTGACGGAGAGCTGCCGTCCTGGAGGTATCTGTTTCTGATTCTCGGCGCCATCACAGCCGCCTGGGGCGTCATCATTCTGGTGCTGCTCCCAGACATTCCATCCAACACATTCTGGCTATCCGGTGCAGAACGCGAGACGGCTGTCTCCCGGATCCAAGCTGATACCCAGGGAAGCAGCAAAGGCTCGTACAAAGCGTACCAAGCCATTGAAGCCTTTCGGGATCCGATGACTTGGTTCCTGTCACTCTACACCTTCTCCGTCAATATCGCCAACGGAGGATTAACCGCTTTTGGCTCGCTCGTTGTGAAAGGTTTTGGATACAAGGGCCTGCAAGCGCTGCTCATCCAGATGCCGACTGGCGCGGCTCAGCTCGGTTTTATCATTCTTAGCTGCACTCTCTGCTCCTGGCTCCCCAACATTCGTACCCTGATGATGACGTGTCTCACACTGGTCAGCCTTCTCGGCATGGTGCTTATGTACGCTCTCGACCCGGCCAACCAGGCCGGCCGCCTAGCTGGTTTCTGTCTGAGTCTGGCGTTTTCGGCCAACATGCCGCTGGCCATGTCTCTCATCAGCAGCAACGTCGCCGGCTTCACGAAACGGGCCGTGGTCAACGCTTGCGTGTTGATCATGTACAGTGCAGGGAACATTGTTGGTCCCCAGTTCTTCAGCGTCGATGATGCTCCGAATTATCCAAAGGGCATCAAAGCGAGTCTAGCGGGGTTTGCACTGGGGGCTTTTTGGATAATTTGCCTCCGTACCTATCTCGCTTGGCAGAACAAGAAGCGGGACCGGCAGGCGTCGGAGGAGATGACCGAAGTGCCACGCGAGGTCTTGTTGATGGAGGACAAATCAGACTGGGAGGTTTCTGCGTGTCGCTATGTGCTGTAAAGGTATTCCAATGCCTTGAGAGCCTTAGGCATTGTCACATGATAGTTATCACAAGGGTCACCAAGTCTCACCGCAACCGGCTTTCTAGGATCATCAACCTGACCAAAGGCTCGCTCATCCGGCCTGGATAACACATCCACATTCCTTCCAAGCCATGCTAGATGACACTGTCCTTACCCCTTCCGTAGGATCAATTGAATCCAGTGATGTATATAAATACCTTCTTTTCCAGCTCAGATAGATACAAATTAAGAGCTTTTATCCTTCATCATCATCATCATCAGATGTGACAGGCATAGTGCTTCCTAGTGACTTTCTCGGGCAAATGCCATCGTCGACTGCACCTTGTACTACCTTCGTACCTTTAGAAAGAAGAAACCCCTCAGTTTCTGTTCTTACTCTAAGGTGACTAAGATGCAATCTACAATTGACAGTACTGTCGATTATCTTGAGATCCATTGGTTGCCTGTACTGTACAAATCCACGTCTCCAAGCACTATTTTTCTTAAAGCCCCCAAGACGCATCAATCTGCTGCCAGCTTATTCCCCTGTGTGATCTCGCCCTTGCGAACCGTCCTTTGCATTTCGCTGATATGCTAGCGGTTGCGGTGGTTGAGCAGGAGAGTGTCCTGTTCTATTATGACATGCCCCCCTCCACCGTCCCTTGCGGGCAGCTATCCCTTTCTGGGTTTGCACTGTCACATTTAGCATATAAGCCAACCACCCCATTTATCGGCCACCCCCCATTATCGGCCACTTTTTCCCGCCACCTTTTGACATCTTTATCTATGCACCTTAACTTTCTAACTGCGATTTCTCATGCCACAATGGAGCAATTTTAATTCAAATTACATCATTTAAATTACTATGCTAAGATACATTGAAGGAGATATCGAACTTACAATTCTAGATGTAGAAAGTAGGGTTATCTTAGCGTTAAGCTACCTTATATAATAGCATTTTACATTTAATACTATCTAAATGCTTTAATAGCTATAGAAATTCTAAAATTACTTATAAGTATTATTAAAAGATTATTCCTAAATAGGAAGCTAATCTAGAATAATAGATCTTAGTCTAGAAATAGCTAGGCTTCTCTTTAATATATAGCTAGCTTTTAGACTTTATTAGTTAGATTACTATTTTTAATAGTTATCTTAATCTCTAAGTAAGGGAAGTTAGGCTAATATCCCTAAATATTATAGTAAGTTAGAAAGTATTAAAGTTATAGCCTATAAGCCTATAAAAGCTACTCTTAAATCTAATAACTAACACCCTCAAAAATCAGCTAATAACACTACCTAGGATTATATCACTAATATTAGAAAGTCCCTTTATAATACCCAAGTTCTTAAGGTAGCTTAAATCCTCACTCTAAGCTATCCCCTTATTAACTAAGCTTAATAGATTAATATATTACCTTATAATAAAGGTAGCTAAGGGTTTAGATAATTAGAACTTTATAATAGTAGCCTAGGATAAGAAATTAAGTATCCTAATGCTTAAGATAGAGGAAATGAGACCTAAAAAGAGGAAGAAGATCACATTTAATGTAAATATGCAATTTATAAAGATCCTAGATATGTAGAAGGCCTAGAAAGTAATATATAAGATATTAGACCTAGAAGGAACGTCAAAAAAATCCAAGAAAATTGGATTTAAAGATATATATTATAAGTGGCAATTAGAGCTTCTAAATGGCGAAGAAATAGCTTAATTCTAGCGTTGCATTATTATTTAATTAATACATCCCTAATATAGGTGACTTCAAATATGTCCAGGAAGGGTGGCCGATAATGGGGGGTGGCCGATAAATGGGGTGGTTGGCTTAGACCAGTACTCGCACCACGCATTAGCGCAGGGCGCATTCCCTTTTGCCGTAGCTGGCAATGCGACATGAACCCGTCTCGTACCAAACCACCAATAATTGAAGCCCGATGGTCATGTCTCCATAAAAGGTACCCTTGTCGCATCGCTCCGCCGGCAAATTGCCGGTTCCGTAATCCCCCCAGTGGGAGGGTCGGGAGACACATCTTGCAAAGATAGATCGGGTGGTATGGAGTAGGTACAGAGTAGGTCGGGAGCAGTTCTCAAGCTGAGAACTCTTCTATAAATATTTCACACGTCCAGCCTCAATCGCAAAGGTTTCTATTCTATAACTCAAACTCAACCAGATTCAACAAACTATTATTCTCCCAACTGAACCTATTTAAACAACATGTCCACCCCCCATATACCCGCCTCTAACACCCCTGGCTGGCCCTCGGGCCAAAACTCTGATTGGGCTACACGAGCAGCAGAGAAACGTGCCCGGTGCGATGCGGTAATTCCCAAGGAATGGAGGCTGCCAGCTTCAATACTTGAGGGGTTACAGATTCCACTAGAGAACTGCAAGAACAATTTCATCGACTTGGACATACCGCGTCGCTCCGGTATCCTCACAGAGAAAGAGTTGCAAATTACGGAATCATATGACGTCTCAACCTTACTTAAGAAGCTCGCCGCTGGCGAGCTGACCACGCTGGAAGTCACTATTGCGTTTTCAAAACGCGCAGCGATCGCACAGCAGCTAGTAGGCACTCACCAAACCCTGCACCTCCCGCCATAGGCGAACCATTCCCCAAACTGTGCGCGGAATGGTTCCAAGGCATTGTTAGACTAACAGTTAAGTAGACCCAGTGCCTTACGGAAACGTTCTTTGAGGAGGCACAGGAACGAGCGCGCTTCTTGGATGCCATGAGAGAGAGGGGCGAGGAACTTGGTCCTCTCCATGGACTACCCGTTAGTTTGAAAGATAGCTTTCAGGTGGTTGACATACCGGCCACCCTTGGGCTGGTAGCATACCTTGATGACAAGTCCAACGTCAACTCAGCTCTAGTAGACATTCTTCTGAAGCAGGGCGCGGTACTCTATGTTAAGACCAATGTGCCACAGACGTTGATGGTGTGTATTTTCAATGTCATTTTCATTTTCATTTCATTTTTGGTTTCCCTTGGCCTATCCCTGTCCCAGGACAAACTAATGGTTTCTTCGTCTCCTAGACTGCCGATTCGCATAACAACGTATTTGGGCGGACTTTGAACCCCTGGAACACCATGCTCACCTCTGGAGGATCGACCGGCGGGGAGGGCGCCCTCATTGCGCTTCGGGGATCACCTCTGGGTGTTGGGACGGACATCGCTGGTGAGTCCCTGGTATCGGGAGTTCTGCCAAGATCACGGAACTCCAGGCTGACCCGAACGCAGGCTCCATCCGGATTCCCTCTATCTGCTGTGGAACATACGGGTTTAAGCCGACCACAAACCGGGTCCCATACGGAAGACAGCGAGCATGCAGCGACGCAGGCCTGCGCACAATTCTTGCTAGCGCCGGCCCTCTGGCGAACGACCTAGATGCGTGTGGCACATTTCTCAAGACGGTGATCGATGCCAAACCAGCCCTTCACGACAGCACTGCAATTGACATCTCCTGGAGAATGGATGATGACATCACCCCCACGACCAAGCTGCGATTCGGCGTGCTTGCAGAAGATCCCGTTTTCCCACTGCACCCACCGGTCAAGAAGGCGCTGGCGGAGGCTGTACGCCTGGTACAACAAAACGGCCACGAGGTGGTATATCTTGGTGCAGAGGAAGGCCGGGTAGCTGATGCTACCAAGGTCTCGTGGAAGCTGTTTATGATGGATAAAACTCCCGATCGCATCGTGCAGTCGGCAGGCGAGCCGAACATTCCAAGCCAGACTACGATTGCTAACCAGATCGAGAGCCTGGGCTGGCTCAATGACCCTGTCTATAATGCCCTGGATGCACTGAGAAAGCTCTCGACCTCGAACATGCAGCGAGCAGCAATCATCGAGGAGTGGCGGAAGCTGTGGGCGGAGCACAAATTGGATGCCGTGATTGCTCCCGGAGCGCAGAACACAGCCGTGGAGCATGATGCTTACGGCATTCCACCCTATACCAACTTCTTGAACGTACTCGATGTAAGCTGCCCTTGGCTGTTTCTCGATTCTCATGGTCTGTTGCAGCGCTAACGCCGAACCCTAGTATCCTGCATGCGTGATCCCCTTCCAAAAGGCATCCACATCCAAGGACTCCCCGCTAGAGCCATTTGAGGTCAAGTTGGGTCAAGTTGCACCACCATGTCAGTTTTACACCTCCTCCTCTTGCAACACCCGTCCTATCGATGACCGAGTCGCTGACCTGAGCCTTACTTGCACTTGTCTAGACAACCCTGATATTTTGGAGGGTGCTCCCTGCTCCATCCAGGTTTTTACCAGTCGGATGCGAGATGAGGAGTGCTTAGCTATCAGCAAAATTGTCGATGGTTGTCTGCGGTCCGAGGAGTGAGCCAAGTTTAACACTCAGTCTAAACCTAAATAAGGCATGGACTTGCTAGCCCAGTTAACTGAAGACCTATCTAGAACTTATCTAAGTTAGCTTTCAAGGGTACTTGTTTCTCTCTACTAGCCTTATTTCCGTATATTGCTTAAAAATATATTAGTCTGTAGTCTTATCTTAGATCTCGTCCTATAACCCCCTGTTGGAAGATGACCCTGTATTACGAAACCTCTGATAGACTGATATCCTGACCTTAGTCAGAAGGGAGTCTGATATCCCCTCTTCTGGCCGGTCCGGATGACCGGGACAAGCAATAATCAACAACATCATCACTGCTTTGAACACTATCCATTTGATCAATTTAACCGTAACGGATCCAACACCCCCTTTACCCCGCACATGCACCTCACGTGCTAGCTGTGCACCACGACGATACCATCGCAGTCTTCTCTCTACCCTCCACCGGTACTTCAGTAGAGATGCCACGACCTCATGGTTGAGACCCTATCATCAGCGTCACTGACTGCTCTATTGCCCCGGTTCCAATCCCGCAACATGACTCATGACTCCCAGTTCCCCCGAGCTTGCGATCGCTGCCACGCCATGAAAGAACGATGTCGTTGGATCGAGGGATCCGCCCGATGCGAGCGTTGCGCCCGACTTCAGCACACGTGCCGTAGCAACCGGCAGGCCGGAAGACCTGGGCGTAGACCCCAACCGTCGCCTCCACGCGCTCGCTCTCGCCGCCGGTTGACCTCAGAGGCAAACTCTCCGATCTTCGCCAGCGAAGACTTGCGGAAGCCCAGATATGTCCTTCCAGACCCGACGGCCCTCTCGCTACTCAGTGACCATGTCCCGCCCGCCGAACTGCAGCTTCTCCACCGCATGCTCCTCCAGGAGCAGACATTGGAGCGATTCGTGCTAGGCCCGAGCTTCTATCTCTCCCATCAGAAACTACTTATTTCGCGTCTCCTCTCTTCAGAGCCCACACTGATTGATGCATATCTCGCATGTGCCCACTCCTGGGCCGGGGATTATGACGCTGAGATTACACGACAGGGGTCCAATAGCTGCTATCAGAGGGCAGCATCCGCGGTATCTCGACTACGCTCGCTGCAGGTCAGCAATCTCGCCGATGCGTCCTTGTGTCTGGTCCTGGGGGCCTCAATCCTCACTTTTGCGCTAAAGTTGCGCGTGCACGACCTCAAGGCCATTTCTACCGAGACCCTCAGTCTCATCAAGCCCGTTTACGAGATACATACAGCCCCCGACCCCAACACTCTCGGCTTTCTAACATGCCTGCTCACGGCCGAGCTGTTCCAGTGCCTATTCCAATGCACGGTTCCTACGCTGAGATTCAGGGACCCTAGCCAGCCGGGGAATGCCCATGTTGATCGATTTGTCGGTCTTTGTGCATCACTCCTCCCTCACCTCCACGACACCTGCGAGCTCAGCTACGCAATGCTACACGCCGACCTGGATGACTGCTCCGATGTCCTGACGGCTGTCGACCGTGTAGAGAGCGCCCTGCAAGAATGGCAACCCCCGGTGCCGGATGGGTTCTCTGATCGCTTCACAACCACCGAAGTGGCTCACATGCTCTGCCAGGCGCAAGTCCTGCGCACTGCCGGCTTGTTGGTCATCCACCGCTTGAAATACCCGTTTGGTACCAACGACGGGCCAGCACAGGTCATGGCGAGGACGATTCTCTCGCAGCTGGAGATGACCTTCGTGGCTACCAAGAAGTCAGTAGTGTGCACCGAGCTTGCATTCCAAGCAGCGTGTTTCGAACTGCAGGGTGACAGCGAGAGGCAGAGGTGGCTCGACCGGGTTGAGGTCCAGGTTGGGTACTCGGATGAACTCAAGAAACACATGAAATGTGTCCTGACGACCTTTTGGGCGGCGAAGAGCACTGCGGATGGGATGTACTGGTATCAGCTTGGAGAGATGATGTCTCCATCTTTCATGACCACTGTTGTTAATTTAAGATAAAATATATATATATATACTTGCTTCCTCCCCAATCGAGTGACTGAAATCACAATTTCCCCTCGAAACTAATTCAATTCGTTACATTGTTGTCGCAACACATATGCTTCGCCGCCATGTTCTCAATTCAGCGCTGGGCGGGCTGACGCACCGCATAGTACTTGTATGTTTCAGCTGTACTGATGCGAGCTTTCTTGCCCCAGATTAACATTGGGATTGGAATCAGTAGGATGACGAAGGAGATGACGGTAATCATGATGAACATATTCCCTAAGCCCATGCTGTTAACCCAGGGAGCCAGGCCAAACAGGACGGCCACAGCGATGGCGTTCCGCGCAAAAATGACGGCCACGAGAGCGTCACCTATCATCTCGGGGGTAGTTAGCTTCAACTGGTTGTACATGAGAGAATCAAGACCTGGAAGACGTACGCCTTGATAAGAGTCAGTTAGGTAGGCTAGGGCGATGTCTAGACAAGCGACAAACCCGAAGCCGTATATTCCAAAACCGATCACGAGTACAACCCACGATGCATTCTATCAGGAATCAACGTTAGCAAACATCGCCTTCCCAAAAGCTGCAAGCCGTGGGCTGTGGTAGCCCAGAGAAGACTTACGTTTGCGATTCCGATTCCAAACATCAAGATTCCGCCCGAGACGAGAAACGCCCCTGGAATGGCGGGCCATAGGCGCATCTCCGGTTCATAGATGCCGCCATTGCGAGCCGCAAGCCGTACGATCATCCAGTCACTCAAGGCCGGCACGATAGCACTGCCAAGCAGAGACCCAACGAACGGAGCAAGGTTGATCAGTCCGATCCCTGTTGAGTTAAAGTTATACGGGGGATACAACATGTTCGTGGATGCAATGGAGATCAATACTGCGAACCAGGCGAGGATGGTACCGTATGTGATTGCCGTGTACGCGACAGCCGGGAATCTGAATAGAATGACAAATGGCTCGTAGAGATGACGCATCAGCGGAGCACCCGTATAGGTGACCAAAGCGAGGCGCTCCCGCCGCGATTTTGGGGCGATGGCACAATCGATCGCGGGACGCGATGTCGTCCTGTCCAGTCCTGCCGCTTCCTCATCTGGCTGTTTCTTGACCTGGTCGTCAAGCGCAACCTGGATCGGGGCAAGGTCGGGCTCGAGGCCTGCCTCGGCCATGAGGGTCGGGGTGTAAGTCGATTCCTCAAAGCAGAAGAGCACTACGATCAAGGTCACGCTCAGAAAAATGACACACCACCACCACATCCAGCGCCAGCCCTGCGACGCGACGACAAATCCTGCGGCCACCGGACCGAGGTAGGCCCCCGCGCTCTGCATGAAGAGGAAAATGCCGTTCATCGTGGCATACTGGTGCACAAAGAACAAGTCGGCAATCGTGATCTGGACGATGGTCTCGTTGATGGCGCCAGCCAGACCGGAAAGCACGTTGGCTGCGTAGATTTCCTCCATCGTCTGGACGTTGGCGGACCAGGTGGTCGCGGCGACCTGCACAATCAGGCTAACGATGTAGATGGGTCGACGGCCATAGCGGTAGGCGAAGGGGAGGAAGAAGACGCTCCCAACGGCAAGTGAAGCGTAGGAGAGAGCGGTGGAGATGGTGGAACCCTGATAGGTCATGCCTACATCTTCAACTAGCTGGGCGTAGGCGACCGAGCCAATATCAAGGACAACAAAGGAGAGCAAGGTGTACAGGCAGACGAGACTGAAGTTGAGCCCCTTGCGGAAGGGGCTCCAGTTCTGATTTGGTTGTCAGTCTGCAGCTTCCAAGTTCACGGGGCGCCTGATGGACGAACTAATGGATCATTGGGGTCACTGGACGGCCTGGGATGAAGCAGGATGGTCTTGCTTTTTGCTGCCGCAGTTGTTTTGTTAGCTGCAGACTCCCAGAGTTGCACAATCAGATGTGTCCTTGGAGTTGTTACCCTCACTGAGATACACGGTGCCTGGTGGCATAGTGCTGCTATCGTTGGATCGCACCATTGTCGTGTTTGAAGATGGATCTCCGTGAGTGAGAGCCTAAGAAAAGAAACTGGTTGTTGATGAGTCAAGAGGTTTTGTCGGGCTTGGATAGCGGTCTATAAGAATTCGAAGCAGTAGGAGGTACCAATCTATGAGGCCAAGCCACACAGCTGTTTCAAGATCTGACTGTCCACTGCCGGTATCTCTCGACCTTCCCCTGTCTAAGGTTACAAGATGCAGCTATCTATGGCGATCCGGGATATGATCCAGATCCTGACATTGGCGTTGTGCGGGGGTCTCCACTAATTATTGGGCTGGCTAACCCCTTGGCTTATCAGCCACCAGACGAAGGGGGAGGTCAATGCGATAACGTATATCTGAGATCTTAGGGTCGCCTCACTAGTACCCTTCACACTTCTAAGAGTAAGGGAAAAGGCCTTGACGTAAGTTTCCTCCCCGAGTTGTCAATATCTTCAACGATGTGGCAGAGACGTTGGAACATACGGTTTAGAGCCTCCTGGATTGATAAACTTGCCTTGACAGGGTCAACTGGAACGGGCAAACTCGTTCAAGGCAGTGAGCGGAAACCTCAAGGACATTTCGTTGGAGACGGGAGGGAAGTCTCCTCTCATCGTATTCGACGGCACCGATATCACACAGGCCGCGAAGAGGTCACACGTCGGCATCATGAGCAACCAGGGCTAGTATGCACAGCCAACTAACCCTAGGATGTCGATTGATATGCCAGGCCTGCCGAGCAAGTGAACGCGACGCTAGTGACAGGTGGGGTGCCAGTGGCAAAATGGTTCCTTGAGCCTAGACCGATCTGAGGGGACTGAACGTTCAGCCTAACCGGAGGATTGACCGGACATTTGGCCGGGGAATTGGCCGCCGGCCGGGAGGTTGCTCATCACATAACAACTAGCACCGGAAATATCCCGGGCTTACCTTTGTCATAGTCTTTGTCTCCACAACCCGGCACACCCCGCGCTTACTGGGAGACTGACATGTGGTATAATTGCAGAATTCGGATGATACACTATCAGTTCATTATATGCGATTGTGTGTTTCTTTCTTTATATAGTCTAACCGTTGTCGCCGTTTAGATCTTGAACCAAGAGTAGAGAGCTCCCTCCATTAACAGTTACCATCAGCATCATGTCGACGATGGGTATGCAATTCAAATCTCACTCTCTCCCCCAGCCTCATTCGATATTGCATTCGTCTAATCTTTAACCAACACAGACGTTTCCCTAGGTATCAAGAGGCAAATCCTGTTGCCGCCAGGACTGCCAAGTCCTCACCCTACCATTTCTTCCTGGCAGGAGCCTCCCCATCCCGGTGTGTCGAGCATCCAGTCGTCGCATCTGCCGGAAGAAACAGACATTGCCATAATCGGCTCCGGCATTACAGGTTGCGCTGTTGCCCACACGCTGTTGAACCATTCCGCAGCTGCTGGGCTCCGCGTGACTATGCTAGAAGCTCGCATGGCTGTCAGCGGCGCGACGGGACGCAATGGCGGTCATCTTGTGTCTGACAGCCTCGCGCTGGTTCCAGAGCTGCTGGAGAGGTTCGGTCCTGAGAAGGCTGCCGAGCTTGTACGCTTTAGCGACAAGAACATCCAGAAACTTAAAGAACTAGTGGCACAACTAGACGAGGGCGACCGCGAAGCAGTAGAAATGCGCACGGTGATCAGCACAGCTGGGTTCACAGACGCCGATGTCTTTCTTCAGCTGAAAGAACGGATCGCATTAATGAACAAAATAGCTCCCAGCGGCACATTGGAGCATAGAGCCATATCTGCTGAAGAGGCAGCTGAGGTGGGTGATTTCTCCATCCATGCCCGGGTAGTGCGGTCAGGAATGCGCGTGTGTTATCGGGTGGCTAACTGGCAGTCACAGAAGTACAAGCTCGACAACATCGCTGGAGCCCTAGAGCAACATGGCGCATGCGCACTGTGGCCGTACCGGCTCCTCACATCGGTTTTGAGCATGCTTCTCGAGAAGCACAAGGGACAGTTCTCCTTGGAAACCAACACCCCAGTCACTTCTATCAAGCATGACGTACCTGCTGCTAACAGAGACGGGCCGACGTACTCTCTGGTCACCCCACGAGGAACCCTCCGTAGCAGCAAGGTCATCCACTGCACCAACGGCTTTTCCGGACACCTGGTCCCAAACCTGGTCGGTAAGCTACACCCCGTCAGAGGCACCATGTCGGTCCAGAAGCTGGGACCCAACTTCCCATGTCTAGGCGGTAAAGTCTCGTGGTCTCACATCTCAAAGGGCCGGTATGATGCTGAGCACCAACTCTGGTCTTCGGGCCTGTACTATGCACAGCAGAATGAGCGAACAGGCGAACTGTGGATTGGTGGCGAAGTCCAGAAGCTGGATGAGATGTTGACAAGTGACGATTCGATTATCGGAGAGACGGCGAAGGCTAGCTTGTGCTCCAAAGTATCCTCAATTTTCAAGGACATCGGTCCAGTTGAGCCATTGAAGGTGTGGTCGGGAATCATGGGTTTCACGGCCGATGGGTTGCCGCTGGTGGGAAGGCTCACGGACAGTCTTACCGCTAGGACGGGATCCGAAGAATGGATCGCTGCTGGCTTCAATGGACATGGGATGGATAAGTGTTGGCTGAGCGGTGAGGCATTAGCTAGAATGGCTTTAGGTGAAGAGGTGCCAGAATGGTTTCCTAAAATCTTTCTTCTAGATGAGAGCAGAGCTGAGGGATTAGGGCCCGACGTAGCTGTCGAGAGGTTTTTAGGTCAGTTTTCATGATTCAGGGTCCCCTAATTTAAGTCTGTTATATTATTAAATGGCTATAGATATACAGTAGCTAGGCTAAGTTATACCATGTCATATCACTATCTACATTACCAAGTTGATGATCATTCCTTCAGCGAGGCTGACTTGACTCTCACGCATATTGCACCCTCCGCTAAAACAATGTATTGTCCTTCGTTGGCAACGAGGACTATAAGCCGTTTCTCAAATCAACTCCGTTCCTTATAAACTATATGGAAAGTTGATTAGTGTATCGACTCTCAAATCTCGTCGTCTAAGAACCAGTCGGGTCTGCTCCGGCTGCGGCTCCCACCGCCGGCGTTGTTGATCAGCACCGTCAGGTTGAGGTTTTGTTAGACATAGAAGACTTTCGCCAGCGATCGGATGAATTCAGGACCATCGAGGATGCCCAAAAAGCGGTTCTATTATCAGCACCAACTGCCGACGCTGTTTCAAATATTCCGGAGACGGCGATGCTCAACCCAGACGAGCGTGCTTCTGCGGCGTAGATGCTTATCAAGTGCTATAATGGTGAAGGACTCACCACTCCACGGCATCGGGTTCCACCTCTCGTCAGTTCCGCACAAGCCAGCACCAAGGCCCAGCCCCAGCAGCTCCTACTCCTACGTCAGCGAGTCAAGTGCAACCAAAGAAACAAAGAGGCGCCCAGAGGAACATGAATCCAGTTCCTACCTCACATTATCTAGAGACTGCCGCGAGGCAGCTCCAGCTGTCTGGGTCTCCAAGGTCAAGAACGATTATTGTATAGGACTGTTCAATCGAAAGTAAGCCAGTGAAAGTGTATACAAGTAACCAGAGCATTATTACTAAAATCCCCTCGTAGCTAGATTAACCTCAGAAGAAGACTTAGATAGCCCCCCCATACCCTCCATCGTCCTAAAGTGAGAATCTCTCATTCCCATAGACTTCCGTTCCATACTCTCACTGTCGTCTTCCCCCCGCTCAACGCAATGCACTACAATCTCCGTACTCCTCACAATTCTATTATCCGGGCTCCGTTTTCCCACCTTCTCACGCTTGGAGCCGCCGTGCCCACCGCCATGGATATAGGCTCGATGTTTGATATTTCCGCCAGACTCATCGCCATTGAACGTGTTCATTTCTATGGCTGTCGCGGTGTCGGTACGGGGACCCTGGCTGAGCGAGCCAGAGGTGTTGTTGCCGTGTGACATCTCGAGGAGGCGATTCAGGATGTTAAACTCCAGCTTGAGCTTGACGCTATAGACAAGGGCCTTATAGGCGGTCTGGAAGTCATAGAAGTCGGTATATTCGAGGATAAGGATCGGGATGTCGAGGAGGATGATGATCACATTGACCAACAGTAAGTGCTTGCGCATTCTGCAGACGCCATTTCCATGCAAATTGACTTGGATGTCAAAGAAGGAAAAACAGGTCTTGATGTAAATGGTTGAAATAATAAGTTCCTGGAAGAAAAATATGGTGACCTGGATTTTCTCGTAGACCATATAAGGGTGAACCCAGGGGTTTGAATGAGAGCTGTTAGAGCCGTACATAAGGATAATAATGGGAACATGTAAGATGATAGCGTTGGTGACTATCATGGCGAGAACAAGCCTCCGATAGAACTGATTCCAGAGAATGAGGTGGAGTCGTGAATATAGAACAAGCGACTGGCCGGTAACCATCAACACCCAGCCGACTGCTATCAGGGTGATGTATAACAAGAAGTTGTCTGAGAATAATATATTCTTAAGTAAGAATCCAATAGAATGAGGTGCGATTCCATTGGTGGCGGCGAGGAAACTCCAGAAGTAAAGGCTTCTGCGTTTTTTGAAGGTTGCAAGGATGAGAACGTTGAGCTCGATGACATTATACATGGAAATGCTCATGAAAATGACGATGGGGTTTGAAATTCGAATCTCATGGCCGGCTGAATCACCGGCCCCAGAGTTTTCCGAGTATCCCATCACGTTGGATAGATAACGGCATGAGTCCGATGGCTGATACAGTGTCAGACTCACGAGAGCAGCTTCGGCTTCACTATCGGGTAACAGTACGGACCTGAGAGCTCAGAAACGGGATGAAGCCCTGGAGTGCCAAGTATGGAGCAGCGCTGGGACTGGAACAAGGACGTGTGATGTTTGTTGGTTCACTCAACTCGTAACGGCAAAAAGAGAAGCGATAACTAGCAATTCCAGCAGCTGAAACAGGGGCCCTTTTTCATTTGTGACATATGATGCTGATGTCGAACCTGTAGACTCCGTGGAGTTGTGGCTTGACCACAGGGGGGATTGAGTTGCACCATGGTCGAGTTTGCCACCCACACGGCAGCCCCAGTTGAGCGCTAGCAGTTTCACGACAGGTCTAAGAACCTTCAGATGACCTGGCGGATGTATATATGTATGTCACCGTTCGCGGATTGTGTCTAGACCGGAGGAACCTTCATTCATGGGGCGCAATACTGGTTCTGGCAGCTGCCTGATTTGTTCAGGTCAGAGTAGCATTGTGTCCAGTCTCCCGGCTTAGCGATATCATTTCCCCCGTAAAAAAACTCAGCCGCGGCAGCAACAATTGCAAAGCATCTTATTGGATGCCCCGTGTTTGCGATTCATGGCTCTGCAGATCGTTCGAGATCCGTCTGCCACATTAAGACTTAGTCCATGCTCTCGCCTTAGTACTGGATTTGTTCTAGTTCCCAAGTAGTGTACCGAGGGCCAGCTAATAATCTAAAGCAATTACCACCTGCCATTTTGAGAATTAGCTTTGAGCAGCCACATTCGAGTGGCCAATCAGCCAATACTTAGATGTCAAGGACATTCAGATGGTAAAAGTAATATGAACGCCTAATGTGGCGAACACCTTCACAGTCATTTAACTAGCTAAAATCACATACCAAGAGTCTAGAAAAATATCCCCACCAGCCCCACCTACCATAATCTTATATAACTAACATCTCATCTTCAATCAGCCTAATTAATGCCAAAATGCCCCCTGTTATAAGATCTTTTAGTACTAAAATAAGCGGAAATCACTGATTTAACTATAAGTTCACTTCTAAGTAAAGGGCTGCTATAGTAGCTAAGGCAATAGCTAGGAATGTCACGGCCCAGATTAGGACCAGGCGGTCACAACCGGCAGAACCATAGCATACCCAATTTTTCTTATCCTACCACAACTGGATCACTAGCTCACCACCGTGACCCCAGTGATCCCTCCCTGTCTGCCAAATCACAGCAGGATCACCACAACGCCATCGTGATCCCACCACAGCATATATACACATTCACTTAGCACATTAGACAAGAGCCTAAAGCTCCTTAGCTATTGTGTTGGAGGAATTTAACATCTAGGGTTTAATGCTAGTAAGGGCGGTTCCTTTTCAGCCGTACCTACTTAAGGGACTGAGACAGTTACTTATTAGCTTGTTATCTCTTCCTTCTTTATTAATTTTACTACTTATTTAAGCTGTCTATTTGCTATCTTACTTTCTGCTATAATATCAGCTGCTACTATAGCTAATTTTAATATTTATAACTATCTTTAGCTACTGCTATATTAGGAAAGATAGAGCCTGC
>JABSTB010000315.1:0-14646 GCA_013756995.1 Neonectria neomacrospora
ACATTGTATATATATAGTATAAATAGTATTGTATTATATAATATCTGTAGATATTTTCCTAGGATTTATTTGGCCTAGCTATAGTTTATTAGCTCTAATAATAAGTAAATAAGATAGAATTATTAAATTTAATATATAAATGTAAATATAGTAAAACTTAAGGTAGTTTAGTTATTAAGATAACTATTTAATATTATAAAGAAGTTTACTTTTAATATTAAATAGCTAGTTAATAATTAATTCTATAGATAGCTAATAATTAACTTATAATTAAGGCTTATACTTATATTAAAAAGTAGTAAATTATAAGTTAATACTTTAAGTAAAGGTGTAATAGTTAAGTCTAACCTAGGGGTCTAGGGTAGGTCTAGAGGCGTATATTTCATAATCGCAGATATTCTCTGAGCATTTCAAGGTCTATCAAGCTTCTTTGTTGCTAAATACATTGATAAGAAGTCTCAGACTACCGTTCCGAAATCAGGTTACATTGTTCAAAAAGCCAGACTGGTCCCAAGGAAAGACAGGCGGTATCGCAAAGAGGCCGTCCATAGTATCAGTGCAATCAAATGGCTGTAAGCCAATGTTGTCAAAAACTGTCACCTGGGTCCTATTGATGTCTAATCCGAACATAGACAACGAGTCAGGCATTCCAGGGTTCATAACCTCGAGATTCGGGTTTTCCGGGTGTCCATTGGCCGCCAATGTTGCTTCGGGTCTATGAAACCACAATCTATCCAGAAGCTTAGCATACCTTGATGCGATGTGATTTTCGTCGACGGCTGCCAATTTGAGGGCAGATATGAATCGCTGCATTAGCGAAGCCGTTTGCACATGCTTTCCCGAAGATATTGCACCTGAGGCATGAGCTTTATATAGGAAGACTGAAGAGTGAATCTCGTATCTTCGAGTCAGTTAGCAGAATGTAGGTGGCAATGTGACGCTGAGGGCTTCTCACAGGTAAAAGCGCGCTGGCATATACCTCAGGTGTTTCTCTGAATCAATGTCCTCGACAACAATTTTTAGAAGTGTTTCGGCAGCATTTACAGCTTCATAAATACTCCGCGCATCAGGACTTGCCATCGTCGAGTCTGGAAAGACCAAGGTCGTTCGAGAGTTATCATTCTCATTGGAGTCCGAGCTAGAGATATTGCTGGCCGAAGCCCGGTATAGAACGGCCTGGAAAGCAAAGGCATTAACATAGAGTCGAAGGTACTCCTGCATTAAGGTCAAGCAACTCTTCAAATGAGGCGACACAGCTAATGATCTCCATGCATGCTTCCATGCATACATGGCCCTCCTTGTATCGTCAACATATTTCGTGTAATCTCCTCTCATCATAATCTCGGCAGTCCGCGATCTAGATGCAAAGAGAATGTCGTGGGCATTTCCAAACAGTGTTGTCAATTCCACTTGCGCCTGGATGAGTGAAGCATAGTCTTCATCATATGGATGGCGAGGTTGCAATGCTGGAAAGTCGTTGGCAGTGAATCGTGCTGATAACGCCGGACCTCGACACCAGAAGGCCTGTCCCATCCGAATCGATATTTGACGGTCGGAGAGGTAGATGACTGTGGCCTGTTAGTCTCAAGACGAAATATCGAAAGGGAAGCAAGATGTACAGGTCCAAGCAAGCCGCTCCCGCTGTATTGAGGCGTCAACTTCACTGTCGCTCCCCTTGAAGGAGCTGTCCTCGAGGCGCAATAGATACGCTAGTCTCACGGCAAGACCTAAAATGGACCATGCAGCGCCTTCGCCGCCATCGTCGGTGTGGCCTTGATTCAGCAGAGTCCACTCGCCAAGCAGCAAGAGACCTTCAACACAACCGACATTCCGGATGCTGGCCATGCCCAGAACAACATCGAGAATGAGCTGTCGCATGTAGTTCCAGATCGATTTATGGAGATCTACAAGATCAGGCTGGTCTTTGGAGGCGACAACTAATACCGACGTTAGGAGGAAGGATTCGTTGTCTATGGTATTTTGGATGCGCTCGGGTCGCAGCACTGTCGCAGGGACGATGGGGCAGAAAGGGTGGTACTTTTCGGCATATCTAAGTTTTCGTCAGCGCTCCTATGTTGAGGAGGCGGATAGTTTGGGATCCATACAGGTGCAAGAGCTGAACAAGTAGCGCTGGCTCGATCGTTCCGTTCTTTATAGGCGGGTATGCCATGATTCTTGGGTCATCCATTTTGTTTGACCCTGGGCCGAGGGAGTGGTTGTTCGGGGCGTCTAGCCCAACGGCCTGGGAAGGCGCCATCGAGGAGGGCATACCCAAGCCGGTCGCAACAGCAACGCTATCGCCATGGCCCTGATTGCTGAACGCATCGGCAGTTCTTTCGGAATGGGCACTATCACCAGACTGTCCGGCGGTGTGGGCGAGTATCAGCAAAGCATCGTACGGGTTCTGCAGGCTTTCGTGAACAGGTTCTTCCCCGGCCTTAGTCTGTCGCGGTGAGACATGGTCGGCCGACGATGTGGAGGGAGTCGTATTTCGACGCGGTCTCTTCTTCTGGTGCTGCCCACGACGGAGATGGGAGAAGTCACCGCCTCGACGCGAGCCAGCGAGAACGCATTCGGCGCCTTCGCGGACACACTTTGCGCAGGGGGGCTTTCCAGGTTCGCCGAGGCTCTGTCTGCGAATAAAACGAGGGATTCAGCATACTGCACACACTTGGACCAGCGAGCATCAACGCTGGACAGCTAGAGCAGTGAAGCAAGCAATCCGATGGAAACGGTGCGCACAACTCGAGGCTCAATACAAAAAGACTACCCACAAATCACAGCGCGTCTTGCGTGAGCGGCACCGGACGCAGGCCCGGTACTGTCGCAAGCCGTGGCCTCTAGTCATGGTTCATCACTAAAGGTCGGTCGGTCGACAAGGCATCCAGCTTCCAGCTTCGGGCTTCCGGCCTCCAACCTCCAGGTCAGGCGGGGAAAAGTAATGTGGAAAGCCGAGGGTGTTGTCTTGGGATGAGGAATGCAATATCGAGGATGAGAGTGGACGGATGTATGTGGGGCGAGCGATCCGTTGCGGGGCGTCGTAGTTCGAGCTGGTTGGCATAACTGGACTCTTCCCCGCTCGGATCAGAGTCAAACCCTGGCAATAGACGGCTATAGATGGTAATCCAGGCACCTGGCCAGCTACATTTAGAGACCTCACTAATCAATTACAACGCTGGGGGTGAAAGACCCTTGTTTGGCTCGGTGCGGAGAGGGCAATAGACGGCTCTAGACGGGGCCTCCTCCAAGACTCCAAGGCCGCACGACGTCGGACGTGACTCACAACGCCCCCATCAACTGGGTCCGAAGAGATCAATTCATGGACGTCCAAGAGATCTAAGCCGTCTAGTTGATTCTAGTCCGCGTCAACCCGTTCGAGCTTCGCTTGCAGATTGCCGGCATATTTAAACAGCCTCGGGCAGACCCCAAGCCTTCGACCATATTTCATCATCGGACCTTCAATCAACATTTGAATCCAGTCCCTTTCTGAACCTGCTCATGTACCACGCCTAGTCATATACAGCCCAGGTCAAGCATTTTCCAATCCACGAAGACTGCTCAACATGGCCCCCAGTCGCCTCGAGTCACCACCGTTGGGATCCTCAACCCCTTCTTCGGCCAACAAGCTGAATGACAGCAAGGAGGTCCCTAAAGACACCTATGGCAACTACTGTCCTGCCGACCCAGCGACCTTGAATCTCGAGTCCAACTATGGACCTATGAACCCTGAGTCAATTGGATACCTCCAGCCCACCTCCATGGATACTCCCCTCGCGGTCATGCATGAGCGCTTTGAGCGTGACGGCTATCTCTTCGTAAGTTTCCACCTGCCCTTTCTCTCCAGGCCTCCTCTTTCCGGACTAACTAACCAAAAGTCAATAATGTAGGTCAAGGGATGTATCCCCAGGGAGGTCTCCTTGGAATGTCGACAGGCTTACTTCTCATATATGGCCCCCAGCGGTCTCCTCAAAGACGGTACCGATCCCGTTGAGGGCATTTTCTCCGGCGCAGATACTAAGAAATATCTCCCCCCTGGAAACCTGCGTCGCCTCTTCGGCTTAAAAGATGACCCTCAGAGCGACCGATACGTCGAGCTAATGGTCTCCGCTCACGAGGCTCCTTTCTATGTCGACTTCTGTCAGAACCAGGAATTGCGGGACTTTGTTAGCCACTTCACCGGCTGGGCTAACCCTCATATGCTTCAGCGCACCATGTTTCGCGCCTTTGTTCCAAATAGCGAACTCACTCCTGTCCACTTCGACCAGATGTACCTTCGTGCTGGTCCTCCCACGAGTCTGACGGCGTGGGTTCCCATCGGCGATGTGTCCCTGGAAGCTGGCGGCTTGATGTACCTCGAAGGGTCATCAGACATCGGCAAAAATACCGAGGACGACTTCGCCAAGCATGCACACAACCTGACTGAGGAGGAGCGCGTCAGTGCGTTCAACAAGAACATGAACGATGGCGGCTTCCTCAGTCGAGATACCGTGGCTTATGGTCAGGAAGTCCGCAGAAAGTGGCTTATTGCCGAGTATGAGGCTGGTGATGTCATCTTTCACAACCCCTACATGGTTCACGCGAGTTGCAAGAATAAGGACCCCAACGACAAGATCCGTCTAGCGACTGATGTGAGATTTGTCGACCCGGAGAAGCCCTATGATGAGGTATGGTTTTCAACAGTGTTTAAGAGATCCCGATCTAACCATGTTACAGCGTTGGATGAAGGCCTATAGGCCCTTGGATGGACTGTGAATACTTGCTAAGTGTGAATTTGGTGAGATCATCACCAACACTTGTTCAGAGTGTATTGTGATTAGGATAAATATTGTTAGAATAAATTTGAAACTTTGCATCCTTTCAACACACAAAAAGTAGCCAACATTTCAAGCACATCACAGATGAGGCCCTCGAAGATTCAGTTGCATGGCCATTTTAATCATGCAAAACCATCCATCAAGGGTTTGAATGGAATTTTCTAACGCAAGAGCCAAAACAGTCTGGTTTCGGCCACCGTAGCATAGGGTGGCCTAAATGACCGTATTAATTAGTAATAGCAGCTCCTTACATTCCCCCCCCCCTCTTCCTCGTCTTCCCCGACTTCAGTACGACGCCAAAATCGGCTTTTCCTTGCCGTTTCCCTGTCAACGAGACCGGAGACATGTTGCTTTCGTCCTAGGGCCAGTGTCTTACCCGCCTGTAGTAAATTATATGGAGCTTCTGAGTTTACGGGTCAGAAGCAGATACGGATTCCGCTGTGTTCTACAGCTCGCTGGTCGGGTTAGTCACGCCTGCAGGACCAGGCCATATGCTCCAATGACACGTCATCAATTATCAAAGAGCCAGACGATATTCCAATGTTCGAATAGATGGAAATCCAAGTCCGATGGACCTTACTCCACCCGGGCTTCTTGACTCGAGTCCGCATTACCAAGTGCGTCATTTGCCCGTCTACAGCCATCCCCCTAACCGCAGCTCCACTTCCCCGGATCCCTGAAGCACCATCTGCGGGGAAGCAGGAGTAAGGAGCATGACCGTGGGGTAAGCGGATTCTAAGACCGTCTACGGCCTAACGGGTGGGCGGACAGCTGTGAAGCTTACCTGCTATAACTCGGCTCAGCTGATCGGCCGCGCCGTCTATTGCCGAGGAGCTAAAAATCAGTCGAGACGAGTCGACTATATATATTCTCCACGAGCTGCAGGAGCCAGACTTGTATCAAAACATGCATCGGATAGTTCTTTGACCGTTCTCTATTCAGCAAACCATTGCCTCCATCATGTTTCTGCAAAAGTTTGTACGCAATGAGTCGATCAAGACGGACCCTCCAGAGATCTACAACCTGAGGACTGTCGTGGTCAGTTTGGTAGTGGGTAGCACCAGGATAGCCATTCAAAGTTTCGATATACTGACAATCGAACGCTTCTTAGGCATGCGGTGGAGCCCTCCTTTTTGGAATGGACATGGGCATTATTGGAGGCGTTCTTACCATGGACACCTTCAAAGAGTAAGAAATCTACCTCTACGGCCCTTCTTCCGCGAATATTCCTCATCAGGTTCTCAGACAATACGGACTCATTGACAAACCCGACACCGCGATTGCGAACCTGTCCTCGAACATCGTGTCTGTGATACAGGCTGGAGCATTCGCCGGTTGTATCTTCTCCATGTGGTTGGCAAACAAAATCGGTCGACGACTGTCTCTTATCTCGGCCTCCATCCTCGTCTTCATCGGTGTTGCGTTACAGGCAGCTGCCAGTGGCCATATCGCATCACTATACGTTGGAAGGTGTGTTAATTCAATCCTGGGCATACTAGTCTCGATCCTTATCATATCATAGATTCGTCACAGGCGTTGCCATTGGAATCGCATCCACCGTCAATCCACTTTATGTGTCAGAAAATGCACCGAGAGGCATTCGAGGTCTCCTTACGGGCTGCTACCAGCTTTCCATTGTCACAGGACTAACTGTGAGTAGATTTTGATTGGTTACCCTCTAATTTCTTGACACTAATCCCTAGTTGCAGCTTGCATTTTGGATCAACTATGGTTGCCTCCTCCATGTTAAGGGACACGCCCAGTACATCATCCCCTTATCGCTTCAGGCACTTCCCGCAGTCGTTCTATTCGTCGGCATGCTTTTTGCAAATGAATCTCCACGATTTTTAGCTCAGAAAACTCCGGAGAAGGCCCTCGCTGTCTTGGCGGAGTTGCGTGGTCTTCCCATGGACCATCCATACATTCGGAACGAGATGGACAGTATCTCAGCGCAGCTTGAGGAAGAGAGGGCGCTTGCGGCCAACAGTTCAGGTTTAACGTTAGTAAAGGAGGCCTTCACCGTCAAATCTTACCGTCGACGATCCTTTCTCTGCATTACGCTCATGATGTGGAGCAATTTGACAGGAACCAACGCCATGACTTACTACAGTCCCACTATCTTCAAGAGCGTCGGAATGTCCTCCTCGGCATCAGGCTTACTCGCGACTGGTGTCTATGGAATTGTGAAAATGGTGTCTTGTGCGATCTTTATCCTTTTCGTTACTGATTCTCTTGGGCGGAGAAAGAGTTTGCTCTGGACAGGTATTGCGCAGGTATGAATATCTGCCACTCATCCCCAGCCGGGTTGCTCTTCTGGAAACTTGACCATCAGGCCATGGTACTAATTTCTCGTGCTTCTCACAGGGCCTAGCGCTTTTCTACGTTGGCTTTTTTATCCGATATAGCCCTCCCCAAGAAGGGTCTCCCCCAGGCGCTGCCGGATATGTCGCAATTGTGGCCATTTACATTTTTGCAGCCGTCTACCAATTTGGTTGGGGTCCTGTCGTTTGGACTTATTGTTCGGTAAAGTCAAGCCATTTGCTTTATTTCTAAAGTTCTTAGACTGATTGGTGAAATAGGAGATCCCTGCAGCACGCATGCGTGCCCTTCAAATGGGTATGGCCACAGCTAGCCAATGGCTGTTCAATTTCGTCGTGGCCAAGAGCACTTTGACCATGTTTGCAACTTTGGGGCCGAATGGTTTCGGTACCTACTTCCTGTATGGCTCGTTTTGCTTCAGTATGGTGGTTTTTGCCTGGTTCTTTGTCCCAGAGACGAAGGGTGAGTTGTTCATCATAAGAAAAGGAGAAGGAAATAACGTATTGCTGACAACAGTCTCCAAAAGGCCTCTCTCTTGAAGATATGGACGAGCTCTTCGCCTGTGATAATGTCCGAGGCAAGTTCGTACCGACGAGGCTAACCAGATTGGAAGCGGAAAGGAATGCCAAGGTGGGAGAGGATAAGTTTGAGCATCTTGAGAATGCGTAAAAACGTGAGTAGATACGAGATAAGACCAATAGGGTTATCGAAGCCATTGTCTATGATATCAAAGGCGCTCCCATGCACAGACTCAAACAAAGACGCTATGCCCTAGTAAGGTCAAGGTTCGCTGACGCAGCAATTCCAATCGATCCGACCAAAGCAGCAGCGAGGTCAGATAGCATATCGATATGCAGATTCGTTCTAACCGGGCTGGTAGAATGTTTATAGTGATGTTAATCTAAGGGCGTACTAAGTGAATTAAATAAATGAATTAATAGAGCCACTTTCTTGGTAGAGCGCACACTTCAGTGTAAAGACACCACCCGGGAAAATGCTGCCTTGTTACGGTCGGGTTGAGAGGGAAGAAACGGCGATTGTGCAAGCCCAAGGAACACTAGGAGAGTGATTTCAAGACTCCAAAAATGATCGAGGGAAGGAGAAATCAGCAGTAGTCAAAGATAGTCGTGAATATCATAATTGGTTGCGGTAGCAGCCAATGTCACAGCAATAAGTAAGACAAAGAAAAGACAGTGGGCAAAAAGTGCCGATGAAAGAGCGGACGATCAGAATCCGCGGCCTCCCGCATACCACGTTCTCCGGGCAAAAAGGGCCTTTGAAGCTGACTCGGTGACTGATGTTGCGCGGAACTTCCACTGTTGATCGTATCATGAGACTTCCGTGCTCTGCTTGGCCGCCGACCACCTCGCAAAGGCCTCTTGGGCAACGACCTTGCAATTGCTTCCGCATGCTGTCTCCAGGCGGTCTCTCTAACGGCAGACTGCTTGGGCTGGATCGGCTGGAATGTTGATGCTGCGTTCGCCAGTGACTCGTATGTTGACGAACCACCCAGCCTCTTGTCCCGCGCGCTGTGTTCCGGTCTGGCAGCTGGTACCACATCTACGCCGGCCCCTATCGTCCCATCTTCCTGCTCTCTCTCCGACTCATTTACATCATGACCCTCTTGTCCGTTCCCAGCTGACGACGAGCAGGCTCCCACGTGAGCAGTTACCTCATGTGCCTTCGCCGGTGGACTATCCCCATCCTGTCACCACCTTCTCGACATCGGCGACTTCAGCCGAACGGTAGATGATAGGGTTCGTGTGTCGGACTCTCCTGAGTTGCAAAATTTCGCTTCTGGATGATGATTATGCTCCTACATACAACGTTGGTTCCTACAGTATTCAAGCGATCTACTAATAATAGCCCCCTTACTCACCCACAAACTTGCCTGTATGCGTACTATCCCAACGCTGCGCTCTCGTCCGCATCCCTCCGTGATTTAGAGGAGGACGGGTCACATCATCGGCTTTTCGCGCAACACACAGCTACTATCAAGATCACATAGCTCCAAAGCCATTATATCACTCGCCATCTCAACACGGAGACAGTCCAGTATCGAACGGACATCGTCTAGTATATAGAACAGCCAGATATGCCACTCTTTTTTAGTAGAAAACAAGAGTCAAACCTTGCCCAGATCTTTCATGCACCTTCTACTCAGCCATCACCTAATTATGTATCCGCGCCACGCGACAGCTACGGTTTGATCCTCCACTTGCAGCCGCATCAATCATTTACATATATCTATATACAGACCGTATCATATCTTCCTCTTCGCCGCCTGTTGCCTATGCTTCGCCCCTCCTTCGAAAGCCGCTCAACACCCAGAGGGCGCTAGCGGTGATATGTCTATAATGTTCTTCGCCCAACCAGACTGCCCCTCCAGATTCGCTCACCAGGATCAGCATCGCATCAAGGGCTTCAACGCCGAAACCCTTGCCCGCATCTTCCTGCCTCCCCCTTCGTGGTTGCTAGCCGCCAAATATGCGCCCCTGCAGCCCAACATTAACGACGCGCTAACATCCATCTTCTTCAGTCTCAATCTATCGATTTACAATTAACCTATTGTTTTCTTAGAATGGATTGAAGAGTAGTTCTTTATAAGTAGCCGTATCTACATCTACACACTTATATAGGAGGTGAAGTAGTAAGATAGTCTAGAATCAGATATAGGTCACGCTATTCTTTACACTATGCTCACTCTTATAGTATATGATTAAGACTATTAGCTATAGGTTATGCTACACTCTCCTATATACACTTACTTAAATAAACTTAGCTAATATATGCTTAAAGTATTCTTCTTAGGCTCTTTGCCTCTATGGACAGCTCCCCTATATCCTGCCCGTTATTTCCTTCACTAACCTTATCATTAGCCCTAGTTACCCCTTATTACAATAGGACCTTCTCCTAAGTCTAAGCACTACCTAACTAAAGTACTATAGCTTTATCTAGCTTTTTACTTATATTACTCTAGAGAGCACTAATAAGAGTCTTATTAGAAGCTTTACCCTTTCTAGGTTTATATTATATTCTCTATTTATCTAAATCCCTATGCTATTATATATAAGAAAATAACTAAGAGGTAAGATTCCTAGTTCTAGCCTACCCAAACACTGACGAAGAGACCGCGTGCTCTCCAGCCAGCCCTGAAGGCTTCTTCTTCGCCTGATAGTTACAGCACTGTCACTCAAACCTTTTCATTTGTTCCTTAAGGCGCTCCGCGACCGGCTTGCCTCTCCTGTCAGGGATGGCGTAGCTATTAAGACCTAGTCAGATTGGTTCTTAAAAACTAATAGAGATAACATAGCTATTAAGATTTACAGAGATTAGGCCTAACTTCAGTTTAAGGATACTAATATATAAGGTTATTTAATATAAGCTCTTATTATTTTTATAATATAGAGTCTTTAGTATCTTTAGTAAGTTATTAATTAATATTTAAAAAGATAATAAAATTAGTCTATTATGTTATATTATACAATGAGTAAGTCTATGAGATATATAATATTTTTTATATTAAATTAATGTAATTTTCTTAATTAATATTACTATTATTAACTTTTTATAAAATATATTCTTTGTTATATTTATATTTAAAAACTACTGATATACTAGCTTAATCTTACCCTAAAAACCAGCTTTAATAGGAGAATACCTTATATCATACCAAGTCAGGCCGCCCTAAACGAGTTCCAGTTTCCACCTCCGATGATCGACCCAATTCCTTTCCTCGCCCTGCCACAATCTGATCGACTTAAGTGCCGAAAATGCCCATATATTGCTTGCTAATTGCAGAAGATATAGGCATATTGTCGCTAGTGCTATAGTTGGCAGAACTCGAAGAATCGCAGCAGGCTGAAAAGCAACGATTCGACTTCGGAGTTTGAAGTGCCATAGATATAAGGGGTCTAATGTCAACGTTTTTTCCATCTAGAGCGGCCAGCAGATGGTTTGAAGTGGGCCAAAGGACGGCTGGAGGCTGAAATGCAGAGAAAGTTACCCGCTCATCCTTGGTTAATTTATCAGCCGATCCCGCCAGTCTTAGCCCTGAAGTGTACACTCATGTAAAGGGTGTGCTAGCGCGAGAACAGGACGGAGGAGAAGCCTGTAGAAGAGTAGGCTGTCGAGGCCCCCGTTGAGGTCAAGCTCGCGGAGGAGTCTCCAGCCGAGACTAAGGCTGCAGAGGAGAAGCTTATCGAAGCGCCCCCCACTGAAGAGAAGCCCTGGAGGAGAAGACTATACGACTTAGAGGCCCCCGCTGAGGCTTCCACTGAGCCCAAGGAGACGAAGACCGAGGAGCCCAAGTCTAAGGACAAGGCTGAGACTCCCGTGGTTGTCACTGAGAACGGCACTGAGAACGGCACTGAGAACGGCACAACGGCCGCTGAGAATGGTAACCAAACCGCTGAAACAAAGCCTGACGAGCCCGCCGCTAACGACAGCACGACGACCAAGAAGAAGCACCGGCTCAGTGCCATTTTCAGTAAGCTCAAGCACAAGTTCACTACGCGAAATAGAGAGGGAACGAACGGAAATGAGCTAATATCATGACGCTTTCGTTTCAGTAGCCGATGTTCAACTGCTGCTTAGAGTATCAAAAGGCTAGGTGGAGTCAACGTAAAGCAAGTCGCCAGTCACCGTAGGCTTGAATATCGCACTATCATGTTGAAATTATTTTACTGGGGATGATATGCTGAGTCCGCCTATATGCCTACCTATTGGTCGTTGACTCAGTCCAATTCAAAGGCGCCAGAATGACTCTATACGTCTCCGACATTTTAGTCCATTCGCTCAGGCCGGACATCGCTGTTTCAGCTAAGAACGTACGAGAGCGGCAGGTTGGCTACGCGACGCGCGTCTAGGGCTAGCGATAAACCCTGACTAGCCCCAATCTTGCATGTACGGCCCCCTGAAGTAATATCTACTAACCTTGTGATGGAGGCAGTTGTTCTGCAAGTAGTTTGGATTCAAACTAACCGCCACCTACTATAACTGACAGAGTCTTCCACGAATCATTGGTGTCCTCTCTAGCATAGTCTTCGGCCTAAACTTGGGTCGGTGACCATCATAATCTCCCAGATTGTCTCGACACTGACAAGATGGCCGATTTTACCGGTGCTAACCCCTGCTTGTGGCGTCTAGCTTGTATCACCAACCGCAGAATCCCTACTTGCCCCATCCAACGTGTTTCAGGTTTTGACGTCTTTCACAATAGCTTGCTTTATAAACCGATACTCCCTCGCTCTGTGGCTGTTTCGAATGCCAGTCAACACTTGAAGTTTCCTCTTTGCAAGAGGAATTTTGTCCGCTCCTTTCGTTTCGCTTTCCTGCTCGTTTCTGAACCGCACTCATTGTTATCATGAAGGTGTCGCTCTCGTTTTCTCTACTGACCATTCTTGGCCGCGTGTGTGCGAGACGACATGCCTGCAGCCCTGACCTACACCAGTCTTATCGCCATGGCGATGACCCTAGTGTTTACGATCTGAAGACCTCGGAGACTTCAGCACACAATCTTCCTACCGGCCAGTCATCCACATTCTCTACAATTGTTTCCATTTCATCTTCTACCGCCACGCCGGTGCTAGCGCAGACCAACTTGACGTCGCATTCATCCCAGGCATTGTCCACCGCTCCTCTGTCTTCAAATGCCTCGTCAACTTCGGCATCGGTGATTTCCCAGTTCTCCACGCCATCAACACAGAACTTGTCATCAATTTCATACCCGACAACCACGGTATCGTCACTAGCGTCCAGCACCTCAGTCTCAAGCTCGGCCGCGCCGACCTCGACCGGCCCAGTTTTGGCACCCGCTTCATTCAACCACCCAGGGCTTCTCCACACGGACAAGGATTTCGCTCGCATTCGATCTAAACTCGCCGCTGGAGAGGAACCATGGACAACTGCCTGGAACAAGCTCCTTGAGAGCTCATACGCCTCCTCCTCGTACGTACCCAACCCAGTCGCGATTGTATACCGTGGATACGACGGGACGAACGCCGAAAACTATGGCCAGCTGTACGGCGATGTGGCCGCTGCGTATGTGCTTGCTATTCGGTGGGCCATAACCCAAGAAAGCGAGTTTGGCGACGCAGCCTTGCGCATCATGGATGCTTGGTCCTCGACCCTGACAGCCCTCTCTGGCACCGTGGATCTCTACCTCGCCGCGGGTATTTACGGTTATGAGTTCGCCCAGGCCGGAGAGATCATGCGCGACTATGAGGGTTGGTCCACAGAGAAGTTCCAGCAGTTCAAAGACATGATGACCAATGTCTTCTACAAACCTGTGGATGGATGGTTCACCGGACACGAGAACTGGGCATCTTACGCGCCAGGGGTATACGCCAATTGGGACCTGAGCCTGATCGCCTCGGCCATGTCCATCGGTGTCTTCGCGGACGACCCAGCTATCTACAACCAAGGAATCAGTTGGTTCTATAACGGCACAGGCAACGGCCAGATTAACGAGGCGGTTCCTTTCACGCATTTTTATGACAACCAGCTTCTCGGCCAAACGATGGAGTCCGGACGGGATCAGGGACACAACACACTGAACATGGCGCTCTTGGGTGTTATTGGCCAGACTGCCTACAACCAAGGAAATGACTTGTTTGCTTACAATGGCAGTATTATCCTTGCAGCGTACGTCTCTATCCGTCTCTTGCATTCCCGCCTGCTCCAGATTACACTCTTCTACCTTCTCCGCTACTTTAGTAACGAAGACAGGTCATTCAGTCGGGTACAGCCCTCTGGAAGGTTGTCAAATATAAATCAAATTCCCGACTTGCTAACATGAATTAGGTCTGAATATGTTGCCCGATATAATCTAGGCTACGATGTCCCTTACACTCCCTACGACAACGGATGGATCGACATGCCGACTATTAGTAACTCGAGCCGCGGGAGCATTAGACCGAACTGGGAACTACTCTACAACCACTACGGTGTTCTCAAGAATGAGAATGTGACATGGACTAAGCAGTTCCGGGACCTGGTCGTCTCGGACAATGGAGGAGCCGAAGGAGGGTCTGGTGATTATGGCCCCAACAGCGGCGGATATGACCAACTCGGCTGGGGAACGCTGCTCTACACCTTGAAGTAGTCAGACTGAGCGAGGCAAATACTCGCCGTGTATGGATGGGCACCTATAGCCATTGGATCATCTGATCATCTGCCTTCTGGAAAGGTTCACATGAAAAGCAAAAGCAATTGATCCTCCAGTGTGGATGTGCGATTCATTTCCATTTTACCTTCGATTTGTGTATTTTATTTAAGAATTAGATACTGAATATGGAGATCTTATCCCTCTATTATTTACTTTATAAAGTTCTATATAGATTGATTAATGCCTTTATGTATCCTTTATCACTTTAAGTTAATAGCACTGTGTCACGGCCTGGGTTGGGACCAGGCGGTCACAAACAGCAGAACTATAATATACCCACTTTTTACCATATCTTAACCTATTACCTTTATATATTACTATTATAACTTATATTACTTACTATAA
>JABSTB010000319.1:0-46123 GCA_013756995.1 Neonectria neomacrospora
AGAATGGAGAATGGAGAATGGAGAATGGGAAAGACGGGGTGTTGAGAGAGAGAGAGCGCGCGCGCGTGTGTGTGTGTGTGGGCTGCCACAGTACTGTGGATGGAATCCACTAGGTACGCCGGGCATGGGATGAGATGGGATGGATGGCCGATCGGAGGGGAACTTGGGGACCTGGGAGTTGCCCACCCCTGGTCGGATTTAATGACCAAGTTAGAGCAGCGCAGCAGGCAAAGGCCCACGGAGAAAGGCGCGCCAACTTAGGCCCAGCCAGCCAGGTCCTGCCGAGGCGCGAGTCGAGTCTGAGGCGAGTCTGAGTGTCGACGGTCCGAACGAGGATCCGAACGAGATGCCGGGCGTCCATGTTCGTCGGCGTCTCGGAGGCCAAAATGGCACACACTGGACTACCAACTTGTCTTCCTACTGCCTTAGGTTTCCTCCGACGTCGTCAACTCGTCACGAACGTAGCAGCAAGGTATTTGCCGGCGCCGGGGAACATATTGAGAGGAAGCCGACCCATGGATGCGACATCTTCAGCTTGTTTGCTATAAGTTAAGGTTCACTTGCCTGCACAGTTCAGTCGTCTCTGACGCTCATCCTTTGTCGTCGGCCGTCGGGGCGGTCTCGGCGAGCCCAAGCCACTGGGGTCAGGCAACTAGCTACCTAGAGGTAGTCAGTCGTGTCTGCGCGACCAGTTGAACGCTGCCGGGCAAATACCGCTACCGCTACCGCTCCCGCAACCCGCAACCCGCACCGGTGGGAGAGCAGTCTGCCGCCTACGTTCAGTGAAGTGACTGTGGTGTGTTTGTGGTGTGGCAATGGGCAATGGAGGGTTCCAGGGGGGGGCGTAAGTCGAGGACCGATGCGAACGGCATGAGCGAGTGGAGCGCGGAGAGTGCGCGCGTGGGCGAGAGCGTCAGATTCAGAGTGGGAGAGCCGACAAGTGCTCTGATGGATACCACGCCGGGGTGTGGGGGAGGCTGACTATCGTGAGGCGGCAATTGGCCTCAAGCCAGGGCCGTCTTGGTGTAAATGATTGGATCGCCGCTCGCTCCTGGGCACAGGATCCCTCCCTCTAAGCTCTAGTCTCACAGGTGGGCGGGCTGCTTCGAGTCTTGACCGTGAGCCCTCTTAGCCGGGGCTACCCCGGCCAGCAGCAAGCAGAGGCCCTGCGTGTTGTGCGTCTCTTCCCGGGACCGGCTCCAACTGGCAACGGCGTTTGCGGTTTTGGGTTGAGGGTTGCTCGGTTGGGGGGTCGCGGTCGGCGCCGGGACGGACTTGCTGGGGCATGGGGCCCAGCGCGCGACCGGCCGATCGAGCGAACGGGATTGCCGATGCGACGATGCGGCGATGCGATGCGATGGTTTGTTCGTGTTAGAAGGATGAATGAGGCAACTGTTACGTACGAGCAAGCCCGGCGGCGACGGAGATGCTGTGTTCTAGAAGCCTTGGAGTTTCCAGGCTATCTTGATGGGGAGATGGAGACCGAGAAGCCATCACCACCCGACGAAGAGTACGTACTAAGAAATGAAGAGGTCCTGGATTTTTAGGAATCGATGTCAATCGGAGGAACGTGCAACAGATGCTTCGTGTCATGCATCCATCATCCATTTAGGCATTCGCAGCCTGCAGATCAAGGCTTTTACTCGACATGGTTGTGCTATTCCCGTCGCCTGTATCCTTGGGACCTGGTCCCAAAATTTCAGTCTCAGCTCCCAGCACTGACAACTAAGTAATTACGGAGTCTACGAAGTACACTAGTTCCGCCAAACAGAAAGCAAGACCTGCAATTACAAGTGCAGAGTATTGATAGCCGAGGAGTCTACCTATTGTGCTAACTCGGCTACTGTTAGCAGTCTCTCTGTGGCCTGTCCCCCACTCAGCCCGTTCAGTCAACCATCCAATCCCTCGTCAACCCCCCATGTCAAGTCTCGATGATCCTGCATATCCTCCTCAGTTGAAGCGCCCTACAACTCCCGGGGCCCTACATGAACATCCATGCCGTATCGTCCGTGGCGTCCTTTGCTTGCTGTCTTTCAGAATCTCGATCCGATCGTGATGCACGGCGCTGCACTGTTCTATCGCGATCTGGGCGTCTCCCCTCTCACTGTCTAGCCCTTCACCATGGTCAAGATCAACGACGCCCTGCATCGCCTGGTTATCGGTGTCATCCTGATATCCAGGCCACTCACAAGCCGACGAACACAATCAGTAATACCCTCAACTAAGAATACCCTCAACATGCCCGCCAAGACGGCTCTGGTTGACACCGGCAAGGACTTCCCTACCTCCCTTGTTCGCTCGCGGCGGTCTCCTTGCTTCGGACTCTTCTCGTTGGGCTTCCCATGACCTAACCATATCCACCAAAAGCTCCACTTGGACGCGCCGGATCCACTTAGGAGACCTAGAGGATCGCCGGTGGCCCTCAATTTGCAAAGGGGAGGCAACGAGATGTGAGAACTGAGAGAAGACAGGTCGCTCTAGGAACGGAGACGAGCGGAGACAAGTTGCCAAGCCATCGGAGCGCGCAAACCGACAAGAGCCCACCGGCCCGGACCTGGTCCTTGCCATCCTGGAATTCTGACTTACTGGAGCCAGTCAGTGCTTTCCGCTCCCTCATCGCGCGCCGTCACTCGCCTGGCTTCTTTCCAGAACGTCTGGAACGCCTTGGTCAGTCTCCAGTCCTCCAGCCTCCATTCTCCCTCAGCCATGGTGAATCCTTGTGGACCTACCTTGGAGGCTGGTGGACGTGGTGCCGAGCCTAGGTACCCTTGCCGCGCTGGGCGAATCTTCATCAGCCTCGCTGCGACCGTTCGCAGCCAACTGGTCTCGTGACCACTTCCCCAGTTCCACCGAGTCCATCTGGTAACGCTCGTCTCGTTCTCGTCCGCGCCGGAATATATCCGCTCAACGTTCGGGCCATCCTGAGAAATGCGGCATCTCCCACTCGTCAAGATGAAGGCGTTGGATCCACGCAGGGTCCATCCAACAGAACAGCCTCGGGATTGATGTGCTGAGGAAGGACTTGGAGTGACTGTTGCGCGGGTGGCGGCCTCGCAGTCCCTTGATCCGAGCCACTGTTGGTAACTTTGACCTAAGTTGTGTCCTGTCGATACCAGACTCTGGCGGTCGGTCATTCCTTTGCGGCAACCCTAGACGAGCGAGTGCCTGCAACTAAGTCGAAGATGCATGGCGGCGACTTGCCCTCAGCACAGATCCTTTCTTGACGCGGGCAATAGGCCTCAAACCAAAACACTGGCTCACGCGGATCCCCTCACCGTCATTCCAACCCAACAACATCCTTTTTTTCCCTCTTTTCCTTTCCTCTCGAGCTTCCCGACTTCTTTTTTTCTGTCAGTGAGCCAGCGAGCCCGTATGTTCATCTCCTCTTGACAATGGACAGAGAAAGTGTTCCCAGACGCCGTTCGCCCGCCACCTTGGGTCTCAAACTGGCCTCCACTGAATTAAGCGCAGGCAGAGTGGATAGAGGTTTGATGGAGATGGAGAATACATGTGGGCCTTGGCCGTACCGCGCTCCGGCCAGTCCTCTTGGCGTTCCTCCGTATCCAACTATCCAGTGTTACCGACGGCCGGCCAAATCCACCCGGCCTCGCCACAGCCACGTTTTCTCCTTGCCCCAAGCAGCCTGGGAGACTGGGCTGCCCAATGATTGGCCGTCACTAAGGAACTTAGAGGCCGTGCCCACGTAAAGCGCCCCCAGTTCATCGACACCGCCACCGTCATTTGGGACATCAACGGAGTCTAGAGGACGAGTTGAGGAGGTAGGCGTAGGATAGAGGCGTATGTATTTGGCAGTTGGCAGGAGAGTCAAAGCATCCCGTGGAGATCAGCAAGTCTAGTCTCTGGGCTCCCCACCTAGCAAGATGAGAGATCGTCGGGCTCGCATGCAACGAACCCAAGGGTCCTGCCAACCCGGCTCTAGGCCCAGGGTGAGGGGGGTCTAGGCCGACGACGTGCGAATTACTTGCGTGACTCTGGCAACTCTACGGAGATGCTTGTGACGCTGTGACGCTGTCGGCCAAGGCAAAACTGGTACGGAATGCGGAGGTGGATTCCCGCGCCGCATGTCGCCCGCCGGATGTCGCACAGCAGGGACATCGCCGCAGAGGTGACATGACAGACCTACACTGCGGATGTGCTGTATCCAATGGAGTTGAGGCACGCCCAAAGCCGGTCAGTCAGTCTGTCAGTCAGTCAGGCAGATCAGTCAGTCATGCATGAGGTGTCGCTGACCGTTGAGCGAAGATGGAAACAGCCGACTCCAGCCGCCCGCAGGACAGTTGCAGCCAGCACAACTCGCAGCCGCGACAACCCGAACAGTGATGTATGAGGCGCAAGCTGGCAGCTCTGCAAACTTCAACCACCCAAGGCAAGTCTCCCCGAACGAGGTTGCGAGGCACGAAGGGGGGGGGGACTGGGTCATCTCTTTTCCACCGCCGAAGCCACTGGACTGGCTCGCTGCAGCCACTGCAGCCTCTCAACGCTCTCTAGTGTCATGCCCGGATGGGGAAATACCAGCGCCACGACTGGCTGGGCGCGCGATCCCACCCTGTCCGCAGCTAAAAAGACGGTCGCCCAGAGGACCCACCGGTTATCCATGTCTTGACGAGGGAAGCATGGCGGCGCTTTGCTCCTTTCGGGCCATGGCATGCAAGTTTGCGGCTCTCTTATCGCCGTGCCGCAATTGGCTCATCGGCGAACCTGTTCTGCATCTCGTCACTTCCCCAGCCTGAGCAAACCCTCCGCCAGAGGCCCCAGAACAGAGGATCCCTGTCATGTCTGCGTGTCCGTTCGAGGCATGACATCCTCTGCGGCAGGCTTCCAGTGGCCATCGTCGCTATCAATATCGCCGTCGCCACCCATCAATCTAGCCTGCAGCAAAGCCTCCTGCGGCGAGCACACCCATTCGCCTCTCATTCTTCCTCCACCGCCTTTCTGCCGCCTTCGTCCCGTGGCCTCCGTTGCTCCCGCCCGTGCCTCCGTCTCCTGCGCCTGCCGCCGGTCATGTGCCCCGAGCCCAACGGTCCGTCTCCGGCTGAACCCCTCCTTCTCGGCTCGCCCACCAAGGTTCGAGAACGGCCCTCGGGACGGCTCCGGAGACCACGAGGGCCACCGGCCGGGGTACGCATGTAGCGGGCGCGGTGTCTTCGTCTCCAGTACTAATAACTCCAAAGAAACCGACCCTGAATGTCTCAGAGTCTAGGCCACGATGCTTGCTTTTTTGGGAGGGGCCCTCTCTGGCCTCGTCCATTGATTAATGCTGTTTTCTCTGCGCTTAACTGCGGGCACTCTTCTGCAACTGCGGCCACTAATCGCTAGCGACATACCCATGCCCCCACCCGAAGAGGCAACTTGTCTCCCCCTCTGCTTGTTCACGCGCGAGACAACTACACCGTCGTTCCGGTGTTTTCAGCTATTCGCCTTGGTTGCAGGTGCTCTAATTGCTACTCACTTCATAGCATTTGCAGTACTGTACTTCATACCTAGTTGTCAAGAATGCAGCCTCCAGCCTTCCAGCCGCAACCTCCCAGTCTCCTGCTCCTGCCTCCTTGTTTGTCCCCTAATCATATCCCCTTGCCGCCCTGATGCTCATCGTCTATCCACAATATGCGGCCGTACACAACCCTCATTAAAACACCCCCGCGTTGCCTCGTAATCAACATAGGCGCCCTCTAGTTGCCACAGGTACACGATGGCCTCGCAAGACCCCCTCAATCATCGTCTGCATCACTGCCCCGCCGTGGCCCCGTCTGAGCGATTGGAACGGGGTTTAAGCCATCTCCCACCTGCCGCTCTTGCCTCCGTCCTTGAACACGACCCGCAGGCCCTCAATCACCATGGCCTTGTCCACCGCCTTGCACATGTCGTAGACCGTCAATGCCGCTGTGGACGCCGCCGTGAGCGCCTCCATCTCCACCCCAGTCTTCCCGTCGCACGTGACCGTCGCCTTGATCTCTATCGTGTCGTCACCCGTGACGTCGAGATCAACGCTGACCTTCGACAGCAGGATCGGGTGGCAGAGGGGGATCAGATCCGGCGTTCGCTTCGATGCCATGATGCCTGCCACTCGGGCAACCCCAAGCACATCCCCCTTCTTCATTTGGTTCTCCCGAATTAGGCCGATCGCCGTCTTGTTGGAAAACCGGACCGTGCAAACCGCCTTGGCCACCCGCGACGTGATGTTCTTGCCCGAGATGGAAACCATCCGCGCCGACCCAGACTCTGATACGTGTGTTAACTGGGGGCTGTCCGGCGCCTGACGATCGTCTTGCCGAGGCTGGCGAGATTGCGAGAACAGCCGCCGTTGCTGAAGGGACATGAACCCCGTTGGCCTACCATGGACAACCAACCCGTCACTAAGGATATGTCGAATGCGATGAGGCACGTTGCCAGCCATAGACGTAGATGTGGGATCTACGGTATTTCATTCAGCATGTTTCCATTCGAGATGTCCAAACTCATAATTCCGTAATAAGACTCCCCCAACGCCGTGCAGATAGTAGACACAATCTCACCTCCCCATTATGTCGTGCAAACCCCATACGTACCAAGTGACACGGAAAGGAGCTCCTTCACCCACCTATCAAGATCATGGGCCGATTTTTCATATGCTCCAATGCCCCGATGCCGGCGTGCTTTTCCTTCTTTCCCTTGACAGCGGTGCCAATGACGTCCAGCAACTCCATTTCGTTAGGTGCCAATCCTAAAGGCAGTTGATCTGACGGCGTTAGCCCTTGCCGGCGAGCCATTTCGAGTTGTTTCAAAGCTTCAAAGGCCTTCTCGTCGATGGGCTCGCCTTTGTTGGACTTGCGAAGGATATCTCGCAACGACACCTCCGCGTTTCCAAAGAGGCAAACCTTAAGGTTGCCGTCACTCGTAATGCGCAATCGGTTGCAAGTGCCACAGAAGTTGTGTGTCATGCTCGTGATGAACCCGATGCGGCCGGCGAAGCCCGGAACATGCCACGTCTTGCTGGTATCGTTCTTGTGGTCCTGGACCTTTTGTAGAGACGGATATTTCGCTCGGATGAGGTCCAGCATTTCCGAGTAGCTGAGCATCTTTTTCTTGTTCCATTTATTTCCGTCAAACGGCATGTACTCGATGAACCGGACTTCGATCTCTTTTTCTCGAGTCATCTCCACGAAGGGGAGGATCTCCCTGTCATTCACTCCCCTCATTACAACACAGTTGATCTTGAGCTTGATGCCCGCACCGAGTCTGTTCAGTTCCAATATTCGATCAATACTCTTCTGGACGGCATCATATCCCTTCCTCCGTGTCATAATCTGAAATTGCCACGGATCTAGGGTATCCAGGCTGAGATTGACACCGGTCAGTCCTGCCTCGACCATGCTATCCAGTTTTCGGTGGAGAGAAATTCCATTTGTGGTGATGCAGATCTCTTTCAGGCCATATCGCCGCAGCTCTCCTATCTGATGCATCAGGGGTATAATGTCACGGCGGACAGTTGGTTCTCCCCCAGTCAGGCGAATCTTAGTCACACCCTGGGAGACAAACACCGAGGATAACATGATGATTTCCGGTGTGGTGAGCAGCTCATTGCTCGGAGATAATGGGACGCCCTCCTCGGGCATGCAGTAGACACATCGTAGATTGCATCGTTCTGTTACCGAGATTCGCAGGTAATCATGCTGACGGTGGAAGGTATCGGTCAAGAAATCGGAGAAGGGTTTCGCATCATGAAGCCGTTGGCGACGTGACTGCGCAAATCCGGCTTCTGGGGAAGACACCACAGTCGGCTCCTCATAGACAGCCGCTGTCGCAGCCGCAGCCACTGTTCTGGAAGGGCATGGCCGAGGGAGAGTAAGCATCGAGTGGCGTAACGGAGGCGACCAGTGACTCGCTCGAAGAACCCGGGACAGTGAGGGTCGCATGGCAGCCATCATAGCCCGAAGGCTGGGTTCTAGACTGATTCGGATGGTACGGTGCCAACCTGGATGTGTAGACAAGTAGGCTCGACAGCGACCTACACTGAAGCTATGTTGTCCTAGAGCCAAGCGATGGATAGGATGGATTTGGGTTGTCGTGAGATGAGGTAGTTAAATGGATCGCAGAGTGTAGAGTGGAAGTTGGAAACGACCTAGATTCTCGTGAAGAAACGATAACGGAATCTGTAGACTGTGGGTGTCGTCAACCGGAGATGTTCGTCACGCTGGGGGATGAGTCAGCGGGCGAGGTAGGCAAGACCAGAGACCAAGTGTAGGGTGGCGATCTCCATGGCCTCCGTACCTTCCTTCCTGGGGTAGGTTTAGTACGTTTTCGGATGACATCCACTTTCTAAGTTACCTCAAGTTGCTTCGTCTATCTTACCTAATCATCACGGGGAGTTCACAGTGGCTCAGTGCCAGTGTCGTAGTGCTGGCGGGGGGTTACAGCGTTGTTAGGTAAACAGGCAGTCGCTAGTATTCGCTAGCCGCTACGATACTATGTCAATGGTTGTCCCTCTCCTCACATCGCGGGGGCTTGGCCGCTAACCGGAACGGGGTACCAAGTAAACACCAGCCTTCCACTAGGTATCCAACCAGTACCTGGGATCAGTCGAATATGGAAATCTTGAACGCGACAAATACGCAGATCATCTAGAGACGAGACCACCAGAAAATTGACCAGTCGCTCGGCCATTTGGAATCGTCGAGAGCAACAACTCATTCATATCTTGTCGTCCGAGCTTGGAGTTGTCTCTCCTTTCTTTTTTCCTTCTCCTTTCTATATTAAGGCTGTGCTGTTTGCACTCTCCAAACGTAGGCGGGCACGTGAGACGCATTTTGACTACCTGCCTTCAACATCGTCAACCATCCTCAAGAACATTGTCTCTGACCTCAGTTTGGAACGCCTGGACGAGCCGGTCAGCAAGCCCAAACGCCATGCATCCTTCGCGCCTCTTCAAATGTAACTCTCACCTCCCTATTTCCTATCCTCTCTCTTCCCCCCCCCTTTCCTACCCGCCGCCATTATTCTCTCTTCCCGCCGCCATTATTCTCTCTTCCCGCCGCCTCGCATTCTCCCATCCTCGCCTCGCTAAACACTATTGGTGCTAACAATCCCTGCCCAAAGCCTCACCACACTGCATTGCCAGTCCCGACGGCAGGCTCATTGCTACCCCGTCCTCGTCGGCCATCGTCGTTCGCTCAACCCAGGCGCTGCAGACTGTCCATGCCGTGAAACTCCCGGCAGAATTTTCAGGTCCTATTACGACTCTGGCCTGGGGGCCCTCGTCGTCGCGCATTCTCGTCGCAACTACAGACCAGATCCACGTCTTCTCTGCAAGCGATTCATCATTTCACGCAGCGATTCGGAACCCTGCGGTAGGTAGTGGGAAGTCACCCCTCGTGCAGTTTGGAGCCCGCGATGCCGAGATCATCATTTATGCTGCCTTCGGCTTGAAACTTGTCATTTTCGACCTGTCTACTTCCAGGGCAGTCGAGGTCAACAACCCTAAATTCTATTTACCGTCTTTCGTTGCCCGCGGCTTCTCGTTCCGGCCTGAGACGCACCATCTCGGACTCCTGACACGAGCCAGTGGGAGAGACGTCGTCAGCATCCACCATCCCACCACCCGGCAGGTCCAAAGATCCTGGTACCCAGATACAGTCGATGCTCAAGGATTGACATGGACCCCGGATGGAAAATGGCTCCTCTTGTGGGAGTCCCCGGCACACGGACACAAACTTCTGTTATACACCCCCGATGGTCAGTTCTTCCGTTCCATTGGTGCATCCACCATTGCGGGAGGGGAGGACGCCGATCTAGAACCTGGCATTAAGCTCTGCCGCCCGAGTCCTGATGCTGCCCTTTGTGCAGTCGGTGACCACAGCAGGAGAGTGCGTGTGCTTGGCACACAGTCGTGGAGGGATGGCTTGAGGCTCCTTCATCCCACTACCGTTGTCCCGAGAGACACGCTTCAGGTGAGACAGTTTCCTTCTTCCAAAACGATGGCATTTCTAATGAAGCATGCCGCCAGGTCTGGCAGGAGCAGCTTAGCGCCTCGCCCGAGGAGCGCGCAACTTATACGTTTCTTCGGGCAACGCAGATGGTATCACCCCCGAGTCGATTGGTCGATGGAAAACCTTTGGCGGATGTGAAGGGTTGCTCCTTACTTGCATTCGATGCGTCCTCCGCACTCTTGGCAACGAGGCTCGATGATTCGCCTTCCACGCTGTGGATTTGGGATGTCAGTGCAGCCGAATTACGAGCTGTACTCATGTTCCACTCCTGTGTGAACTTTACCTGGCACCCGACTGCTCGTGAGCTACTGCTGGTTACATGTCAAGATGAAAACTATCGCGGAGTTTCCTTTGTCTGGGATCCGTTGTCCGACGGCCCCAAACCGTTTTCTCTGGAAAAATACCTGCCGGGCGGCAAGATCGTGGGGAAATCTCGCGTGGCCTGGCTCTACGGGGATGCCGAGTCCCCGGTACTTCTCCTATCTGATGCACAACATTACCTAATGGTGTCGTGCGCAGATGCGGAGCAATGTCTGATGCCGTGGGGCGAGCCAGCTGGAAACGAGGGAGGTTTCGATTCGGCGCGAACGGGCTTCTCACCTGGGGAGGACGCGATAGATGCAGGCGACACGTCTGCCCTGATGGCGGATGATTCGTCGACACTGGACGACACCTTTTCGTTCAAGAATCCATGAGAATCGATTGGCGAGCATGTATTTGCTCAGGTCTCTCTAGACCCAGCTTCAAGTCCAACACCATTGACCAACCAACTGCATCAAGAGACGGGATGTACTTCGTACGTACCTCAACATGTGTGTGCCGTACAGTAGATGTGGTAACTGGGCCAAATCGGAGATGAGTCCATGCCGGGTGATGATCCCTGCCAAGCAGGCTTCCTGGGCGCTGGCTTCTGCCCATGGTTACACAAAGTGGCGCGGCGTTTCTAATGGCTGGGCGTCAGGCATGACCGCATGATACATTGGTATAAGAACCTGCCTTGTTTCCTCTTCTCTCCTTCAGTACCCTTTGCATCGAGCAACCTCCAATGAGAGTTGGGACGACGGCGTGGTACTTGCCACAGTAGCCAAATACACGGCCAGCTTGGGTCTGCAACACGGCGTATCCTAGGATCGAACTTACCCTCTCCCCGGACGACAAAAAGGGATTGCTTGGCTCTGCCCGTTTACTTTGTACGGAGTGCAGTACAATTGCCAACCCCTCTCTATTTAGCTTCATCCAAGCCATCATCGCGCGTCAAACCGACTAGTGCGGGAGCATTGATCGCAAAATGACAAGTCACGACGCAAGGCGGGACAGACCCGGCGTTCTGCATATCGACCAAGGAAGTATGGGCCTAGGGCTTGATGGCCCGTGGCTGGGGTGCGATCTGTGAGCTTGACTTGGACGCGAAATGGTCGAGGCTTCCTCACACTAGGAATACTCACCTACCTACACGGCTCTTGTGCACGACGCAATCCACTCCTCACAGGATGTCTCCCACGTGTTGACCATGGCCTGGGAGTTCTCGACCTAGCAGCCCCCCACATCTTGAGACTAGGATCACTGGATCCCTCTTGGATGATGCGGAGGAAACTACGCAGCCAATCAACAAGGTGCCCACCTGCTGAAAGTGATTTCGGCTGTCCTGAATTAACATTCTAATAGCATGAGACGACACCGGCCTCCTAAGAGAGCCTGGTCTACGGACATGCATCTCTTCCTTACCATGCGCTTCAGGGATTAGGATCGAATGCACTTGTGTCCCGAGCTGGTAAGGGACGGCCGTTTCGATGCCTGGCAGTTGGGCAATCGGTCACTCCTCGTCGCCATCCTGTTCGGAAGATCATGTATTAAATCGCACATCTGCGTGGGAAACGGGCACATATCCCAGCGTGCTTGACCCTATATTTACTCCACGCTCAGTCCTATGTATATCATCACCCGCCTCTTCCTCTTTTAAAGAACAATATTCTTTCAAGCGTCTTTCTACCTACTGTGCAACATCCGACGCTCTTTTTACCCGTGGTTGGTTGCTTCACACAGCGTCACTCGTCTACTGCCGATCCCGTTGCAACATCACAGCAGATTCCGGATATAACCAATGCTCTGCTTTGTGCAGCCTCTAGGTTGACTGATGCCCGTTCAAGCGACAACGCAGGCGGACGTCGGCGCTGGGAACCGGACGGGCGTGTATTACATCCCAATATGTAATGTGCGCGACCTTGACCTGTTGTTGTTTGTGCAGGGTGTGCGACTGACTAGACCTGTAGCTGCCATTTGGAACCTCTTGGAAGGAATTAAAAGACTGGATAAGGTCCGCCTGCGCAGTTGAACACATACAGGTTTTCCAGAGCAGTACATCTGGATGGGTCCGTGTCAATGGCAGGGAGAACTTTGAGAGAGCATGGGGTAGGCCGGTCTCATGGGCCCCTCCTTTTGCCGGCGGCAGAGCTAACGGAAGAGCAGGGCTTCTCAATGGCGGCGTCTTCAACGGACGCTCCATTATTGCATCTGACAAGAATCGGACCGAACCCATCAAGATAAAGGAACCTGTGGAATCCTCTCAGGCCGACTACTTGCAAACACCCCGTTGCCAAGCCACTCCTCCAGCCCAGTATGGATCACCGGCGTCGACGGACTGGTCTCCGCAGTATTCGGCAGCCTCTGGCGGCCAGGTATGTTCGCCGGGCAGTGGCCCTAGCCAGAGAAATGTCCTCTAATCGAATCCTTCGTCGTCTAGTATTCCTTAAGTGGCTACACCCAAGAAGATGCCTTGAGCTCTGCTGGTCAGCCCGTGGCGGCGTACAGCTATGGCCACCAAGCGTCAACCGCAGCGGCCGTCATGATGCCACAGACCTATGCGGATGCGGATCCAGCGGAATATTATAGCTACGGCGATCTTACCGGTGGGCATCCCTCGATGGGCCCATCTGCTGCTGGTTACCCTCTCCACTATCAGAGTGAAAAGGTCCAGTTTGCCCTCCCTTATCGTGGCCAGCCAGAGCCCTCGTCCTATTACGAAGGCCATGGAGTTTCTCCATTTACCCAGCCCGAATACGCCGTCACAGAGTACCGGAACTTGCATGTCTCGCCCTTCCCACAACAGGCTGGGCTTGAGGAGGTGACCGCTTGGATTCGTCGCAAAGTTGGGTCCTACGAGATAGTCACACTTGACATCCCCCAAAACAAGGATAGCAAGTATCTTCGAGGTCATGCCCTGATTGTTTTCGAAAGTGCGACAGGAGCCATACAGGCAAGGGACTTGTTGAACAAGGCACGGTTCCAGGGCCGGAGAGTCACGCCGCGGCTTACTGCAGAGGGCGTCAGTGTGGAAGAGCCGCGGGTCCACGAACCATGTGGTTATTCGCAATCGACCGCCCTGGAGCCGATGCCTCCCACCGGGCCTTTTCGAAACAGAATTGATGTGGGTGACTCAAGTGAGAAGATCCGCCGCAACAAGCATGGAGATTCGAAGGGACGTGCGTCGGTGGACTCTAGCAAGAGGCGACCCTTGTCACACAAAAAGTCTTCATCATCCAGCAAGAAGAGCTCTCACTCAGACAAGAAGTCCGCAACACCGAAGAAGCGCCTGCCGTTGGAGAAAAAGAGCAATGACGAGTTCGGCCCAGTAATCGCCGACGGAACGTCCCGCAAGCACGGGAAGCGATGATACACTGGGAAGAAAACGCCTTGGCTGTCTAATATGCAGCTACTTCAGAGGCTACATGTTTGATTCTTTCGCACATATGAGGCAAGCCGTGGTTTCGTTACTTAATTTGCGCTCGAGAGGGAGACTCGGTGTCATCAGGGAGGTTGTCTAGTTTGCAAAAGTTGTATGTCCAGCGCATCTATGGTCAACTCTAATAAAAAGAAAGCAAATTTCAGGTGATTACTGCAGGTATACCCCCGCGATTTTCAAACAGATGAGGTGTCCGACGAACAGACGTCAGCAGTGACCCTTAGGGATTCCAGACAAGCACCTGCGCTGCGGAGTGAAAGATAGGCCGAGTTCAACAACGAAGATGAAGGAAAGAGGGTAGCAAACATCTACAAGCCAAGCCAAGGCTAACAAATCCACTCCCCACTCTTGTTACTACGAGTGCCACGACACAACACCGAGCCCACCGGCATGGAAGCGGGGAAGCTTGTGTGCAACTTTGCTTGCAGCACCGGCGGGTGTCTTGTGCGACAACGAACAAGTTCGAAGCCCGGCCTGGTGATGGATGCTGTGAAGGGGCAAAGTGTTGAAGGGCTCGGCAGTTGACGGGGGTTCTCTCATTCTCTCTCTCACCCTCACCCTCATTCTTACACACACACACACACACACATTCTCTGGACATGCTAAGTGGCTCACACGGCTAGGAGGGGGGGCATGGAAGACGGTGATGGATAGCAAGTCACACTCACAGAGGCAAGACAAAGAGGGGGAGGCAGCAACAATGCGAGAAGACGAAATCAGGTATCCAAAGGTGGATTGCCTCATGCATGTATCCTCCATCAACAGTTCTAGCACCCTGCTTGCCTGCTCCCTACATACGTGTGCAGCCGCCTGTGTTCTAATTTCACCCGCGATACCGAGACGCCCACTTATGCTTGGAGTCCCCACCTCCGGCGAGCCAGCCAGTCCAAGCCTGCTCCGTTAGCTTCAACCCTCTCTCCACAAGCCCAAGAATCGTCGAGGAGTCGGTGGCGATGTGCCTGTGTAACATGAGCTTGCCGCCGCTCCCGAGGGGCTACGGAAGGCTTAGGCCCAGTCCCCCCATCGAACTACTGCTGCAAGCCATATATGTAAGTACCCGCTGCCATCCTTGTCATCTTCCTGCAGTGACAATGCGGCATACTGCATGGAGAGACATCGTTGAAATATCAAATGTTACTGGCCCATGACCAACTGGGCTGAGACTCGGCTTGCCAGGTGGCCGTTGCATGCAACCAGCCGTTGTCGTTGATAACCTGACAGCCCCGTGTCGTAACCGCTGGCGTCCAGGTCGATATGTGAGCGTAGTCTACTCAACCTCCAAAGTCCATCTTCAGCGCGATGGTTGGCTGGCCAGTTTCTCCCCCGACCACTTTGTCTGTATGTAGGGCCGTTTGTCGGCCAGAGCGGATCACCTCCTCCAGGAACGTCTTTTGGCCATCGCTCATCCCACCCACAACCGCCCTGAAGGTGACTTGGTCCACCGCCGCAAGCTCTAGGAGTCGCGCACTGGTCTCCCGGTACACCTCCTCGCCCTCCGCGGTAGCCCGTGCCATGAGGGTAGGGATGATCAGAGACATCGCGGTCAGGACCCGGCTCTTGTCGACAATGCCAACATACTGACAGAGAGCATGAGCAATGAGTGTCCTCGCGTTTTCCGGGTCCTCCGGGTTAGTGTCGGTCACAAAGGCTATCAGGCGAGGGAAAAAGTAACGAGCAATGCTAAGATCCGCAGTTGTCGGTGTCGGTTGCAGCAGCAGGGACCTGATACAGTTTGCCGCAATCTTGGAGGTCTGGGTTAATAGGGTTAGCACTTTGTCCAAGGAAAACAGAGGGAGAGGGTTGTCGTACCATCCGATCAGTGAGGCAGTCAAGTAACTCGTCTAAGTACCGTGCAACAAGAGGTTCAGTCGCGGGCAGATGGTTTTTACCACCAGTGAAGAGGATGGTCGTAGCCAAAAGGCAGTTCTTGACGCATGCAAGAGACGACGGGACCTCACGCTTCTGCGCGTTCAGGTAAATCGAGAGGAAGCGTCGCAGGCAGCCCTGCATTTGAATGTCCGTGGCGGAGGGCTTATCACTGCTGGATCTTCGCCTTGAGCTAGACATACTTCCAACGAACCGCTTTAAGATGGGCAGTGATTGGGGTGCAATCATCTCCTGGCATTCAGCAGTGGCTAGGGTGGTGGCGAAGATATGAACGATGCATGCATGAAGATCCGTCTTGATGATGGATGGGAAGACTTCTGCGGCATTGACCAGAGCATTCAGCGAGGCCCGGATCAGGAGGATTGCCTCTTCATTCACCTGATGCCGAGCTGGCTGGTTCCCTTCCGATAGGTTGGGGAGGAGTCCAGCCAGAACAAGCACGATGATTCGAGTGAGCTCAAAGAGCTGTTCAATGTCATCAGAGAGATCGCCCTCCTCCTCATTACCTCTCCTTGCCGAAGGGTGCGAGACAACCAAGACGCTGGCAATTTCCACAATAACTCGCTGAACGTCAAGTCCTTCTGTGAGAACGAGGCGGTCGAGTAGGTCCATGGTTTCAGAGAATACGTCTGGCCTGTAGATGGCATGCCCAGACACGCTTGGGTGGAGAATCTTCTTCAGAGCCTTGAGAATTGCCAATGTCTGTTCGTGCGTCGCCAAAGAGTCGCTTTGCCCAGAGCGAGTTGCGAGTGCCTCGAAGGCAAGCCCGAAAAGCACAAAGAAGAATGCCACAGGCTCATCCCGGTAGTTGATGTCTGGCCCTTTGTTGGTGCCGTTGGTCGACGGCCCGTCTGATTCTTTCCCATCCAGGGCATCGAAAACAAACTCGCTGTCTTGTTCGATTAGACTAGCAATGGCATCAACCAACTTTAGCCAGGCATCTTGGTAAAACCGGAGCAAGGTCTCTCGGTTCAATGCTGCGTAGATCGTGTCGAGACTACCAGAGAGGGATGGAGGCCCAAGTGTCATCGAGATATCAGGTTCGAATCGGAGTCTCGCAAACTCGCGAAGAGATTCCAGCCAGAGAGGAGTCAGCGTACCGATGTGTGGCTTTAGGACATCCAAAAGATATTGCTGTTCGGAACTTGCAACCTGGAGCTCAGCCCAGGCAGAGAAGACTGAGATCTTTACCATGACTTGCGCATTGGAGCTCAGTCCCTTCAAGTCGCCGATGGCAGCATTCTCACTGTCCTTGGAGAAGTTCTCGAGTGCGGTAACGAGCGTCTTCAGGATGCGACCCATTCGGTCGACGTCCGTAACAATGCCAATTGATATGAAGCTTGCGCAGACGTTGACTGCCTCCGAGGCGAGTTCGGGAGAAGAGTCGGCGGCAAACGCCGGGGTAAGTGCTGAGCTAATTTGAGCCTGGTACTGCTCGAGAAGCATGGCTTCCTCGAAATCCGGATCAGGAGTTTTTCCAAACATCTTAAGAACCGCGCCGATGATCTTTAAGCCCCATATCCGGAGCTCAGGAACGCTCGACGTGGATGCGGAAAACGCCATGCGGACGACATCCGCCACCTTGTTCTGGAGGTCAGTTTGAGCCTGGGACTCTCCATTTGCAGTTACATCCTTCGCAACGAGGGTGAACATATCGTTGACGCAGCTCATGGCGAAGGTCGTCACTTGCCACCGCAGGGGCTCGACTTCGGAAGTAGCTGGAGCTCCCTTTTCGCTAATTTCGACGCCGCCCGCGGCCGCAAACCCAGCAACCTCTTCATCTTGTAGGTCAGGGAGGCCGCTGCCCTTTGATCCCGATCGGCTGTCGTCCACCTTTGGTCGTGCTCTAGTCATTCTGAGCACCGCATGGAATCGTTGCAGCCATTCGTTGGTTTCAACAAGACATGTTTGATGCATCCAGTTCCGGATAATGTTGCGAATTCCGTCATGAGTTGGAACAGTATCCAGCACAAGCCAGAGCTGCTCCTCAAACCCATCCTCTGCTTCTCGCAGGACATCATTGGGGTTTCTCTTCATCATGTTATGAAGTCCATCAACTGCAACGTCCCGTAGTGTAGTTGACTCGGAAGAAAGGTATTTCTGCATGAGCTTGACGTAGTCGGCGAAGTGCATGTATCCAGGGGCGTAGAGAGAAAGATGCTCGAAGCATCCCAAGGCAGCCTTCTGCACTAGAATCTCCTCTTCTTCTCGGAATTGGCCCACAAGGGTGAAGATGAGCTCTCTAGACTTCGTCGCATCTTGTAGGTCAGGACCCAGTACGTTAATTAGAGAATCAACGCAACGGGCAATGACAGATGGAGTGGACAGCTCCATCTCGAGATTCATAGTAATGGCCGAGGATATCTCCGGGTGGTGTGTCTCAGACACATAGAGCTGGACTAGCATGCCCAAAGTGCTGGGAACGTACCCAGCAAAGCTTAATCCTGCAGCGTCTGAAGCCAGGCTTAATGCTTCCAAGGCCCAGTAGTGGACAACAGGGTGAGGATCATTGCAGAGAGACATGAGAATGCCAAGAATGGTCTTCAAGTGGTAACCTGCTGCCATGCCGCCGACCTTGGTCTGGATTGAACCAAGGGCCATTGCACAACCAGCTCTAGCACTTGGCTCACGGTTACCAACAATGGTGTCGACGAGATACTTGATCTCGTTGTTCGTAAACCCATTTCCGTAAACGTTGCAGAGCCTTGCAACAGCGTCATAACCGAGGCTTCGAACATGTTGGTCGGGATCAAGGACAAAGTCACGGACGATGTCTTGCAACAGTGCTTCAACTTTATGGTTGGAGATATCTCCAGCGGGGGATTGCGTCTCCCTGACCGCGACTCTCATTGTTGCCAGGATGGCTGCTGCAAGGTTGACGTTAATCGCAGCCTTGCGGCCTGGGTCTCGTTGGAGAACTCCTGCTGATGCAAAAGTCCGAATCTGCTCTAGAATGCTCTCCTGCACCTTTGCTGGGGTGAGGGGAAAGGCGAACGCAAACAGCTGGATAGCAGTGTTGATTACCTCTGTTGATGGGGGGTGAGGAGCGGCCGAGGAGGTGTTAAAGTTACCAATGTACAGCACTGACGCATCGTGTTCTAGACTGCCACAAATAGGCGAACGGAGGAGACTGTTGATGGATTCTTCGGGGCTATCGTCCTCAGCGAGTTCATCCATGGAGTTATCTTGTTGCCCCGGGAGGTTCTTAACTTTGGAGCCAGAGACAAGCCCAGTGATTCCAAACCCAGAGTTGTCACCAACGTCCCAAATGGATTCAAATGTAGCAGCAGCGTTGGCGATGGAGGCACTCAGAGAGTTCGGGGAGTAGTTTTCTGGGTCCGCGAAGAGGGAAATTGCGAGGGTGAGCAGGTTGGATTGCAACAGCGCCTCACTGCCGCCGGCCGGGCTGAGATTAACAAGCTTGACGTAGCATTGCAGTACTCGGCGTTGAACCATCATGTCGAGATCGTGAAGTTGCAGAGCAGGCGTGAGTCTCTGCGAGATGTCATCGGTCGTTTTCTTGGATGGAAGAGTCTTCAAGAAGGCACTAGTGCTCTGAAGCATAGTTGCAATTCTCTTGGACACATCAACAGTAAGGAGTCGGCTATTGAACTCGAGGAAGGCCAAGATTGACCCAAGAGCGCATTCCCTTACATGCGTCAGGAAAGAGGCTTCGAGGAAGCTTCGAGCGGACGTGTTGTCTTTAGCCAATGGCTTTGGCAGAGCGTTCTTCCAAAGAAGAAGCAACTGTGACAGATGAATCTTCACAAAGTTTGGACCCAAGGACATGAGACCACCGATGAGAATCCACGCAACTTGAACTTGGGTGCCAGAGACGCGAAGCTCCGACTGGCTGCTGGATTTGAGCAGGTTCGTTGCCATCGTCAGCACTCGACTGTTGATGTCAACTGAGCCATGGAGGGGACGAGAGGGGCTCGCGCTCAGGGTTGCGGCCAATCCATGCGCGAAGCCTATGCATCTCCTCGGCGAGTTTCGAGCACCACTAAGCAGCGAGAGTTCGCGGTTAAGACTATTCATGCAGACAGAGAGGCATGGAAGGAGTTGCTGGGGGCATGCAAGAACAAATGTCTTCATGCAATGAGATGCGAAGACCTGAACAGAGTAGCTCGGATGTTGAAGAACTTGCAACAACCCGTCTCTACAGGCCTCTGCGAAGCTGTTCGCAGCTGAGCCCAGTGATTCGATAAGTGAGGACACCGCACTTAGGGTGGTAATGAGAGTATGCTTGGTGGGCTCCGGCCGGTCAGTTAGGGCCTGGGGGTAGTTTTTCAGGGTGTTGTTGATGAGTATCTTGGCAGCAGAGATCTGCCCGGACTCTCCCAAGATCTTTCGGCCAATAACGTCCTGAATGACGGTGTCCACGATTTTTCTTGAGATCAACAGACGATAACGGTTGTTGCTGATGGTCGCATGCCCAAGCAAGTCGACTGTGAGGCTCTCGACGATGGTCAAGTAGTTTGTTTCAATGAGCTTTTCGCCTAATCGGCGGAACAGTTTCCCATAGCATATACCGATGGCTGCTCGGGTTCTGTTTGAGGTTGTCGCTTTCACATACTGGCTGGCCAAAATCTTGAGAATGTCTGCCAACGACAGCGCAAGAGCCTGGTTTCGTCTGCCTGTTGGGGCAGGGCTTGAGGGTCTGGACGGAATCTCATCATCATCCCCACCCATGCCGGGATGGGTGCTGACTCGTTTGAGGCCCTTCAGCTTGGGCTTTTTACTCTTTCCAGATGAGCCATCACCACCGCCGGTCTCTGAGTGGCCTTGCACAAGAGCTTCGGCAAAACACTCCGCGGCAGCTTGACGAACCTGCACCGACGAAGAGTCGAAAGCTTTGAAAACGGAAGTCTCCAACTTGTCGAAATCAGTTGAGTTTTTGAAACAATGCGTATGCTTCACTAGCACTTTGAGACACCGGCAAGCCGAGGCGACGACAAGTGACCCTTTATCAGATGCGGCGTGGTTGCGCCCCTGCTTCCAAATGTCCCGCGCAGTCACCTCGTCCATGCTCCCTTCCACCATCCTCACAATCTTTGCCAGAGAAGTCAGGGTCGCAGCGCGAAGCCCTGCGTGGTTCGAGGACGACTTGAGCAGCTTGACCAAGGTGGAACAAGACAGCTGGTGCAAGCCAATGGCACTGTCACCTGCTGCGGCGAACACGTCGCCCAAACAGTTGACCGCTGCATGCTTGGTCCGAATCTCCGCCTCGGTTTTGGACTTGCCCCCAGAAATAATGGTAATCAGGTCATTGATCGTTTCGAACAGCAGCTTCCTGTCTCCGTGTCCAAAAATGTGTGCCAGACATTTCCCTAGGTTGTTCCTTATTACTCGGGACGGCTGCGGGGAGGCAAGGTTGATGATCTGGAATATTTCCTTCTTGAGATAGAACTGCTGCGCCGTGCAGTCATCGGCGGCAAGCTGGAGTACGTGCTTGCTCAAGCCAGATACGAAGGTGAGAAGAAACAGTTCCTGTTGTTCGGCCGGTAGGGATTGGAGCTTTTGAATGTCGAGTTCAGGGTTCGCCGTCGCGGAGTCGAGGGGGGCTTGCGCCGCCTCGCTGGATCGAGTTGGAGCTTCGGGCTCCTGGGTTGTTGACATTGCGAGCAAGGCCTTGCGCCTTCAACAATGCCCTAGTGAGGTCGAGATGTGTCGTAATGTGTTCTGTCGAAAAGACGCCTTCTTCAGCGTCTTTGGGAAAGGCGAAGTTGTTACCTGGTGCTTTCGCCCATGACGTTCCATGCCACATGCTCGAAGGGGAGCACAGGGAGCAGCCAATCAAGCCCCACTAACCCCCCCTGACAGCTCATTCTGGGGAAGATCTTTAACCCGGCGCAACTTCGAAGCTCTCAGGTGAATCGCCATGGGCTTTCAATTACCGTTCGACTAGGGATATAATTGGTGCCGACGAAGTAATTCTAACTCTGAACGAAGCTTCATTGGGCTTTCAGGGCGTCGTGAATTTGCTGTTCGAAGCGACATGTCCACCCGAGGGGCACTGCGACCACTTCTGGCGAGAACAAACTCCCTCTCTACTGCTTCGTCACGAACCTCAGATGTCTGCCGACAATGCCATCGATCGTTCATGGCAACACCGGCCCCATGGGCGGGTCACAACAAGTGGTCCAAGACAAAACACATCAAGGCAGTCACTGATAAGAAGAAGATGAGTGAGCGGCAAACCTTTACAAAGACAATTGCCATGTACTCTAGAAGTAGGACGAACCCTCCTCGCCTGTGATGCCTTGTCTGATCTGGATGCAGTGTATGGCGACAACTTGAACTTCAACCCCCAATTGGCGAACGCGATTACTGCAGCAGCGAAAGGTACTGCTTGATTATCAATTATACTCGTTCGTATAAGACACTAAGCCATCCCCAATAGCAAGCATCCCGAAGCACCTAATCGAAGCCGCAGTTGCACGGGGCCAAGGCCGTTCCACAACTGGCGCCCAGCTTGAATCAATGTCCCTCGAAGTTCTTATGCCGCCAGATATCGCCATGATCATCGATGCCGAGACGGACAACAAGACCCGCACTTTGCACGACCTCCGATTAGTGGTTAAGAAGGCCGGCGGCGTCGTGGGATCAACGGCATTTTATTTTACGAGACGCGGCCGAGCCGTCTTCAAGGCCAATGAGGGTGGCCCCACGCTGTCTGAAATTTTGGACGAGGCAATCGAGCATGAAGGCATGGAAGACATCGAGCAGCTCCCAGACGGCAACTTCCTCACCTGGACCCAACCGAACACAATCATGGCCATCACCGAGGCCCTGTCCAAGAAGTTTGAGATTGAGGTTCTTGATTCGGAAATTGTCTGGGCGCCCAACGAAGATACCAAGGTCAGCATCGATTCTTCCTTGCTGACTGAGACGCTTGACGGTCTTTTCTCCGGGCTGAAGGAGCATCCAGAGGTCAAGGCGATCTATGCAAACGTGCGCAGGGGATCCGTCGAGGAAGAAGAGTGGGACAAGGTAGAAAGGAACTTGGATGTATAAATTGTAGAGCAGCGCCAGATCAATTTGTGCACAATGCCACCCTTCCTTTCCCCAGAGCTGAGGTGTGAATGCTTCCAATGCCCGTTCCGAACGCCGTGAATACATCGTCGTGCTGCTCAATTCCCCTCTCTTTCCCGTATCATACACGTCCGTGGTATCGACTCGAGGAATTTGATCCGTTCGTATTTTAGGACTCGTGCTGCTGTTGCTGCTGCTCCGGATGCGCCTCCGCTAATTGTCGCTCCTGCTCCAACTTCCGGGCTTGCCGCACCTTCTGTCGGGCCACGATGCGCTCGTACTCGGCCTTGATCTCCTCGCGGTCGCGCGGCAGCTTGTTGCATTCCTCAGGCTTAGGCCAGAAGCCCTGGATGGCGAAGCGATCGTCAAGGTTGGTGCCGAAATAGTACATGGTCATAATGGGGAACATGACATACGTGCCGAACTGATGTGCCATACGTCTGTAAGCTACTGCTTGGGCATTCAGGGTGAACTGTGGAGACCCTCTTACCTTGAAGACTTCTAGATTGAGACCGCCCATGTTGAGTAACTTGAACGTATTGCGCCGATTCGGTTGCTGGTGGTATGATGTTGCGGAAGAGTGCAAAGGTTTGAGTGGGTTAGGTGATGATGTCGCTAGATGGTTAGCCCCGATAAAGTGATATCCTGGTTCGCCGCCACTTGTCGAGGAACAATGTGATTGGTGGGTTGGCGCACACCAAGAGGAGGTTCGCTGAAAGTCACAAGCCAGACATCTTGTGCAACATGGCTTCTTGGGTTCTTATTATTTACTATTTAAATATGTGCTGGAACAGCCCTTTGAACACCATCACCAAACCGTATCGCATTCTCTCTCGAGCAAAGGGTGCTGAAGAAGTAGAACGATGCTTTATATTCACAAGACCTCCATTCCCGCATCCGATGTTTGAACACCCCAGTGCCGCCATTCATTCAACGCCGCCAACGTTATCGTGTCCAGAACCCCAAGCCGGTAGCCGCGACCTGTATGCAGGAGAGCCCAAATCAAAACTCCTCCATCATGGCCCGAAACGCCCTTATCAAGGCAGTTCCGCGTCACCTTTGTTCTTCATCATTGCATCCTCCATCATCAGACGCTCCGTGAAACTGCGAGGGGTGCCAGAGAAGGCCGTGGTGGCAACGCTGGCGCGGAAACTGTTCAGGTCGCCCTCGTCCATCCCACTGCGTCCATCTAAGCCCCCTACAAACGTATTGAACTGCCCCAATGAGGCAGCTTGAGCGTGGATATCCGGGTTGCGGACCACTGGCATGATGACCGGTCGTCCTTTATATGAACCCAGGGAGCCAGCTTGAAACTTAGCCATGGTTGGCGTTGTTGGCGCCGATAGAGAGGAGTGTTTTGCGATATGAACTGCCGGCGACGTTGCGTACAAGGACGCTTTGGTATCCGGTATATCTTCGACATCTTCCTCCACCTCCTCTTCCTTAACTGAAATTGGCTTTGGCCGGGGCCTCGGCGGAGCGGAAAGTCCACCGGCCTCGAAGTGAAACATGTCGTCTTCCTCAGCGTCGAAATCCTCAAGTGGACCGTTGTCGGCGTTCGACTGGGTTTGCGCATTTGAATCAGACTTGGAGCTCGAGATGAATGCGCCGGGCGTTGTGTCGTTAAATTCGTTTGTCGGAGACAGGGAAAGGGGCGCTTTTTTGGGAGAAGGTTTCGACTTAGCCATGGAAAGAAACTCCTCGTCTGAAGAATCATCGTTATCAACGTCCTCCGGTTCTTCACTAACGCTTCCCAGTTTGTGGGGGCTTCGAAGTGGCTCTGGTCCGCGGGACGACGTCGGAGGATCTGGCGCTGCAGGGAGGAAGATGCTCGGCTCATCCGACCGATCGTTGAAAGGTGATGAAACCATCTCCTCCTGCTCCACGATGATATCGTCGGGGTTGGAGTTGACGACTGTCCAGACCGTTCCTGTGTCTAGGGGTGCCCTGGACAGGGCCCTCAATGCTTCCGACGAGGAGATCTTGCGAGGTGGCATGTGCTCTTCGAAGTCGTCGTATAGTATGGAAGCAGAGCTGACCGGCTCACCCGCAGGGGTGGGCGATGTCGGAGGAGCCATGAAATCAGTTGCTTGTGGTGAGGCCGTGGGCAGAACCTCGGCTCCCATGAAATCAAAACGCACACGCCTCGGACTTTGGGACGGCTTGGACGCGCTGGAGGATCGGCGGAGTGCGCTTCGTGGTGTTTTTACATCGCTTCGATCTGACAGCACCGACGAGATTGTGTCATCCGTCGACTGGCGAACGTGGCCTGGCCGAGTAGGCAGCTGAGGCATCACTGGCAAGGCGTCCTGCAAGGCCGGTTGACCTCCCTGGCGATCCATGTCTGCGCCTTGCCCCTCTGCCTCGATGGCTGGGTCAGGCAACAGCACGGCCACCGTGGGATTGGAGAGGCCGGCGGGAGCGACAGCGGCAGCGGCGGCGACGGGGGGAGACTTGGGCAGCCTGGGGGAACTGTCAAGTAACGGGAGGTAACTCGGGGTGAAGAGGCCCTGGAGCTCCTGTTCTCTGTCGCGGGGGCTCCTTGGGGGCTCCGTGGCTCCCGACCCGGGGGCAGAGACAACAGTCGGCGGGGAGTGGTGGCGTTGACCCGATCCGGGCCGGGCGAACGTTCGTGAGTCAGCCAGGTCGAGGTTGAGACTGAGGGCTGGATAGTCGAGCAAGGACTTGGCAAGGGATTGCCGAACTTGGGAGGCGACGGAGGGAGAGACATCGTGGAGCACATCGTGGTAGTAGCGCAGAAAGTCGGCCTCCATGTCGTGGCGATAGGCCTGAACCTTGCGGTCGACGTCGGCCAGCCGGCGCTGGAGGCTCTCTAGAGGGGTCACCTCCTCCATGTCGCCTAACAGGTTCCTGCAACCGGAGTGGACAATCGCAATGTTCTCGGTATGCGCATGACGCAAGGCGTGTGGGTTCAGGAGATGTGTGCTTGAATTCTCGGGACGACCAAGGTTATGGATAATGGAATTGGCTGGTCCGCGTGGGAGAGGAAATGGGATGTGGATGTGGATGCGGATGTGGATGGGATGGTTGGTGGTGGAGGTGGAGGTGCCAGATTTGATAGCGCTGTACTTCAAGCCCCAGCAAGCCGGCGGCGGGGAACTTGCCCGTGAGCCTGTGGTTTAGCGGCTGACCCTCCACTGTTTGCCAGGGCGCCCGTGACCTAGATGGGGCCGTGGAGGGAAGCGGGTGACTTGGTGAGGCGATCGGGCGCATTGGAGGTTGGGATGTGCCTGCTACTGGGCCCTAACATCTTCGCCTGCTAACAAGCCTCCGGGTGGTATCCCACAATGCATCGCCAGTCTCGAGCATAAGGTGACATGTGCCTAGACTTTTGGCTCGCCGGTTGCGGAGCAAGAAGGCTGCAAGGCGAAAAAGGAAACTGGGCTCATTGGCTCCATGTTGGCAACCCCGTCCATGGCTGGATGGCTGGGAAAGCATCCCCGTCGTCGGCAAGATGGTCTGTTAGCTTGATACACCACCCGCGTCATCGGCGACGTCAACGATGAGACATGGTATCAGATGGCTATCGGGAATACGGGGGTTTTTACTGGGTAGGCATACACTGATTCAACGAAGTACGAATACGTGTGGGCTTACACCGTCTCACCGAGCTTTGGATCCCAACACGTTCATTCGCTGCCTACCATGCCGCCAGACAACCAGTGCTGCACTGCGGTCATGGTCTGCCAGGCCATTATCGCGCCATCACGATAACATGGGGTCCGCGGTGTGTTCGACATGTGGTAACACAACCTTTGCTTGTATGTGGCATACAAATACCTAGGGCCCAAATCTATTAGTAGGCCATTCCTGACAATTTCTTCGGGGTGAGTGGCAGCAATCGATTTCAATATCTGATACAGGCAGGCATCGTACAGCGCTAATCAAGGAATTGCGGCGCAGGACTTGGCTCAATCGTGATGAAGGTAAAACTCTCACAACGATAACTTCCCCCATACAACTGGTTTGATTCGAGCAATATTTTGCTTTCCCCAAGGATGGAGGTCTTCTCGTTGTTTTAATCACTGCATCTCGATTCTCGTTCTTGGGCATCTTGGCATCAAACTATTAAACCATCGAAAGCATGACCACAGCTCTTTGGGCCGGGCCGGCACCGTCTTAGTGGCCCACACCGCCTTCCGTTCCGAGCACCCGGCGCAGGTAATGCCCGAAATTGTTGTCCCCAGAGCTCAAGCTGCGTCTACCTCCTCGTACAGATACCTTCGTCGCAGCTTCAGTTCTCACAACAGATCCTCACTCCCCCACCCAATTTCCCTCACGCGTGTCGCGGTGAAGGCCTTACCTATAAGACCGCATTTTCTAGCCACCCTCGCCCACCCGCACCATGTCGACCATTACCTCCACTGCGCTCCAGTCGGGAAACCCGCCCGTCATCCCGCTCTCCTTCAACTCCAACCAGCCCGAGAATGTCACGCTCTACCCGCTGTCCAACTACACGTTTGGAGTCAAAGAGACCCAGCCTGAAGAGGACCCCTCCGTCATTGCCCGCTTGAAACGCCTCGAGGAGCACTACACCGAGCACGGCATGCGCCGCACCTGCGAGGGTATCTTGGTCTGCCACGAGCACAACCACCCACACATCCTGATGCTTCAGATCGCAAATGCGTTCTTCAAGCTGCCCGGCGACTACCTGCGACCCGAAGACGACGAGGTCGAAGGCTTCAAGTCACGGCTGGACGAGAGGCTGGCGCCAGTCGGGCGCTTGGGCGAAGGCGAAGAAGCGGGTGACTGGCAGATTGGCGACTGCCTGGCTCAATGGTGGCGACCAAACTTCGAGACGTTCATGTATCCCTTTGTTCCTGCACACGTAACGCGGCCGAAGGAATGCAAGAAGCTCTACTTCATCCAATTGCCAAAGACCAGTACGTTGCCTCGCCCCCAAATACCGCCAACTTGAACTAATTTGGAGCAGAGGTGTTGAGTGTGCCCAAGAACATGAAGCTGCTGGCTGTCCCTCTCTTTGAGCTCTACGACAACACGGCCCGCTATGGCCCACAGCTTTCCGCCATTCCACACCTTCTAAGTCGGTACAACTTCCAGTTCGTTGACGAGAAGGGGAACGTTGTTGCCGCAACACCTGGAGCAGGTGCCCCGGACGGTTACGTTCCTCAGGTGAAGGTCTTGGCGGGAGATGATACAGACATGAAGGAGGAAAACGGAACCAGCTGATCTGTCTGGTAATAAGATTGGAGATATGGTAATGGTGTTTGGCGTTGGCGGGTAGATCATGGCAAGATTTTAAGTTTGGTCTTATTTACTTCTCAGTCCAGTTTGCGATTTTGCAATTGGGCTTTCCGCCTCACTGCTTACATCTCATCTTCCCAAATGGTTGTCATGGTTCTACGTCACGGTCTGCTTGTACAGATTGCTTAGCACTAAAGGCGTCCACAATATGTGCTTTGGCTAGTAGTGTTGATCAAAGAGCACTTCACACCACTATTGCTCAGTTTGCCATTATGCGCGGGGCCAAATTGCCGAGGTCCTCGGCGATATGCCTATATGTTGGTAGCCGTTCGGATGATGCAGCAAACAGAAACAGGCTCACAACTTCGAGACTACTCTCGGTGCAATTAAGCTGGACGAGCTAGTTAGCAAAATTGAAGGACTGCTGAGGTAGGCTGAATTTCAGATTCTGACGTAGATCACAGTTGAGTGTGGGGAGGAATCGATAGCCAAACGAGGCCACGTCTGTTACCCTTATGAATCATTTCACTTAATCATCAATAACGTTTTGCTTGGTGGGATGAATATGTGGATGAAGCTGCAAGCTCACAATGATAATGAGATTAGTGACTAGTAATCTCTCATAACGTGGGAACCTCCCCAATTGTACTGAATCATTTATGTCTCCATCTTGGCGAATTGGTCCCAACCCGATAGTTACCGAATCAAGTCCAGAATCGTCCTGTTGAGATTCATATCTCAGTGCGAGCTTACATTTGCTGATTTTTTTTGGTGAATTCGGGTAATATATACGTGATCCGCAAACACTTCTAAGCTGTAACAAAGTACATGGTGTTTCAAGTCTCAGGTCTAACACGCCGAGCTTTCCTGATGAGCTCCCCATCGTTCCAGCTCGAGGCGGCCGAGCCGGTTATTGCAGGGGAAAAGAGGTCTCCGGGAGGGCTTCGAGGTGCTCTCGGTGGTGCTCGTTGGCCTTGTGAATTGTTAGTTCCGGGACTGAACATGCACGCAGTAGATACGAGGTAGCGTACATAGGGAATGCCACAGTAGTTGCAAGAGGCAATCTCGGCCTTGTCAGTGTTGATGAAGATCCTGGGATGACCATTGGGGCCACCGCCGCCATCGCAGGCAACGACGCGCTCATGGGTCCACCGAACAGGCTGCTTGTGAATCAACTCCATAGCCGATTTAGGTTGAGGCTGTTAGATGGTTAGCCGCGTGTTTTCCTGGTCTCCCGACCGCTGCCATACCTGAACGCTGAAGTCGGTCTGCTCGAAGCGAGGGCCGGTCATGGCCACCGAGCGAGGCCGCTGGCTTCGGGACCAGACGCCCGTACGGTTAGGGGCCTGGCTGATCTCCACGGGCTTGGACTCGTCGGCGGCGGCGGGGGCCGTCTCGGTCGCGGGCTTGGTAACGGCGGCCTCGAGTTGCCGGGCGGAGGTGGTGAAAACACGCTGGGACAGGCGCGCGTTGCGCGCAAGGGCACCAATTGCCCTCAATTGAGACGTGGCCATTGCAAATGCGACGGAAACCGGGTGTGCGGATCGATTCGAAGGTGTCGACTCGAGGTAGTAGCTGGAGTGTCGTGAGGCATTCAAGCTGGAGATGTCTGAACCCGGGAGACCCGTTTATCCGACCCGGAATAATTTCTACATCAACGGGCGGCCATGAGGCGACCAGCTTGCTCAGGTAACATTTAAACGATACCCAACCTCAACGCGCCAACCGTCGAATTTTAGGAGTTCGTCACGGGCATTAGGGTGCCTGTTACTACGCGACCATCTTTGTGCCGGTTGTCACTGTCGAATACGCCCTTCTCACACCACCATTCTACGACGCGATCCCGACCTTGAGACCTTGATCCAGTCCACCCACTACACTCCAACTTTCTCACGACCGATCGCCCCGTTTCCGATTTCCAACCTCAATCATGGCACCCGAAACGCCGCGGGGGGTCTCCTCGAGACTCCTCACCATGAAGTTCATGCAGAGGGCTGCCGCTTCAGCATCGTCAGCCGGTTCGCCAGAGTCAGAATCACATTCTGCGAAGAAGCGCAAGCTGGGACATTCGCCTTCGGAAGGCCGAATTAGTTTGAACATCGATCAAGCAACTATCAAGGCTGCTCTGGATGACCAAGAAGCTAAGCGCCAGGCGGCACTGGAGCAACATGTTAGCGCCGACACACATTGGGTGCTCAACAACTCCTGGACTGGTTCAAAAGCTCCCGGCACTGCCAAGGCACCACTCAATGTTGTTTACGTCGGGTACGGTGACATTGATTCATCTAACGAGTCAGGCGACAACGAAGACGTGCCAGCAATCGGACGAACATCGACGCATAACTTTAAGGGTTCAAAAAAACAGGCATGTGAACCACTGGACGTCCAGGTTGTCGCAACCCGGGCGCTGACTGACCTTCCGCAGAACCCCAGCACCCAAAAACCAGCAGATGAGTCGGACGATTCGAGTGATGCAGACTCGAACGCATCAAATGAGCTCACTCCGGGACGCAAGCGAAAGCCATCTAGTGACAGCCCGCACTCTCAGACCGCGCGAAGTCGCTCACGTTCTAGGTCACAACCCCGTCAGAGCCTAGAGTCTGCCAAAGCAAAGGAGTTTCGCGAGAGGAGAAAGAAGAAAGAAGTGAAGCTTAGCAAACTGACTTCAATCTCTTCTGGGGGCGGAAGCCAATTCTCATCAACCAATGGCAAGTCCATGACATGCTACAAATGCCATCAGGCCGGCCATAGAGCCGTAGATTGTCCCAGCTCGGGAGCTTCGAGCGGGCGATCGAAGAGGTAGTACGAACCTAGCTAGGGCACTGAGATCTCTCTTGATTCTCCCCTTTTCATCACAACAGAAAGACGGCAGGCCACTTCGAACGTGATGAGCGTACTTGTTCCCATTTCGCTGCCTACTCGCGCCGAGCGTTGGACAGAATGATTGGCTGTAATCTTCACCGATCAACGTACAGAGTATCCCCGAGTTCAGTGATGAACCGAGACATATCACTGCCCTCGCGTTCACACTTGGGTGATAACAATGGCAGAGCTAGGCGGTTAGCACAGTTATATACGTCCCAGTGCACATGAGTATCAGATACTCGAACGCGCGGGTGAAGGAACGCCACCACCACTATCACTGAGTGATTCTCCCCCATGCCATATAACTAGAAATACAAAGATAAAGACAAGATGAAAGCAACACTAGCTCTGAATGCTAGAGCTTACCGTCTTCAAGTTCCACAGGTGAAGTTAATGTGCGTGGCAACTGTAGCAACATCCACTACGAAGAGACCCTGCCCCCTTGACGAGGTGTATACCGAGGTGAAGAATTAAGTATGGATCGCACGATATCCTAATTTCGGCCTTGTCCATACAACCTACCAACAGCTCCCGGGGGACGACAGAAGTATTAACTCCAACTGCCACCCCCACGCGAGAATGTGCAGGCAGCAAGGATCAAATCCCGGACGCAAAGAATACAGGCGCCGGACGCGGTCGCAGAACGATTGGATTATGTGCCTGTATTGCAGAATAGCACATTCGCCTTATTCCTTGCTACCAGTGATGATTACGGAATTGCATGAATATCAGAAGACTCCCGCTTAATACACGAAGGACGCATTCTTTCGAATAGAGCTATCCGGAGTGGGGGTCGTAGCGCAGCGCGAGTCACGTACACTTCTTCCAACCTGATTATGCTGTTACACTGGGCGGACATCGTCAAATCTCACACTCTGACTGACTCTGAAGAATCAATGGTATAAGGTTGGACGGTCGAGACTGCGCGTACCACTCCTTGGATGCGATCGCCAGAGGCACTAACGCAGGTAGTCTTGGTCCAATTCTCCGCAAAGGTTCCGACTGGGCAACTCGGGAATATGGATGAGGCTGTCAACGATGTCCCCTTGGCGGTCCATGGATACGGACTTCAGATGAAACTCGGGAGCGTCCCGGGCCAACCGGGCCAAGCATACCCAGTCCTGACTCATGAGGGCTTCCCAGGAGCATCCAGGCTTGCGAGGTTGTGGGCCTTTGGTCTAGAGGCGGAGGAAGCTCGGATCCCGTACCACATAGTTACCACGGACGTAGTAGTTGGTGACTGGGGCAGCCCGTCACTGTGCAAGGGCCAGCATCAGGGACGCACATCCATGATCCGGGGTGGATGGTCGTGGAAAACATGGGGACGAGAGAACGCCGCGGCAGTGTGCATGGGGCGATGCCGCGATCTACAACATCCACTCTCCTCCTCTCGCTTGGTACCCCCTTGAAGGCATTGGGATTCACTGCAATGTCCAGGTAAGGCGGATTGCGGAACAGCATCGTCATTGTCGTAGTTAGACTTTGAATCGCGATATCTGTACGTGAATTGGTATCTCGAGTCGGAGTATAAATTGATCCTCGAGACAAGCGCCAGGGAAGATTTTCCTCCTTCGATCCTCATCGAACTTCCATCTCAGCCACGTTACAAGTTAACTTACAACCTACCGCTGTCATATCCCAGATATTTGACCATAGCTCGACAAGGCCCACCCACATACCGGCCCAGCTCCCCTGCATGGTTTGGACGCGAGGGTCTTGAATTGACGCCATTCGTTGTCTCGCACGAGGGCCAAGAAGCAAGAAGGCGTCTGCAGAGAGTACGTGGGCGCAGCATCGCCGACTCAGAATCTTGTGCCGCCACCAACAAGACGGAAGAAGAATCTTACCGGGGTTTCCAAGCAGATCAAGCCTCCCGAACGGATACTTAGTAGCGTCCGGGAGCCAACTCAACGACTGGAACTTGGACGACGCAAGAATTTGACGTGTCGACTGTTGAGTCCCACCGAGCCGACAAGGTGCTCAGACGACATACTGAGTGTCCAAGTTGGCCATTTCGTTTACAAGCCGAAAGGAGGAGCGACAGCATCAACGAGTGAGTGTGATTTCTCAATTTCCTTCTTTCTCGCGTGTTTCCCCTCCCACCCGAGCGCGCTATTCCTTGTTCATTCGGGAGAGCCGTGGGTGCGGACGTACCATTATGGCCGCCGCCGTCTCCTCCTACGACCTTGGAGCCCGTTCCTCCCGTTCTTCCGGTCCGCTTCGCACGGATGATGCTGGGGACGGACTGCGGCCGCCCGGGGACCCGAAGACCCCTACTTCCGCCTCACACAACGACCCGTCCACGTCTCTCTCGACGTCTCTGGGCTGTTCCCTGCGCTGCCGCCCGCAACGGTGCCGGCAAGCTGCAATGGATGGAACATGGAACTGCTACGCATGCACGGGGCGGACGGCGGTGGCCCTCAAGGCCCTCACGGCCCTCGTCCGCCGCCCCCGCGCACCGAAAACGGGCTGGCTCGACTCGTCCCGCCATCGGCTGCGGTCTGTACCCGCGCTCGCGCTCTGCACAGGAAGGCTTGCGAGGCGCGTGAACGCCACATTGACGGTGAGAGGAGGAGATATGGATCCCGTTTCGCCCCGGGCCACATGGCCATCGTCGTCGCGCAATCTGGGTGGTGGAAGAAGCAATACGCCGCTGTCTAGTTACTCGTACCTGCCTTGTGCCTTTGTCCAGAGGATGATGACACCAAGGGGGAGGGGGCATCACCTTGTCAGCCCTTGCTTTGCCTCTTGTCAGACTCTTCCGGCGCTGACAACAGCACTCTGCTAGCACCTCAGGTTCTGGTCTCAATTGAGGCGAACTTGTGGAGCTGAGCCCTCCCTGCAACACCCTAGGTCGAAGTAGGTCGAAGTAGGTCCTGCGAAAGTCCTGCGGAGGTGCAGCGAAGAGTTTCGAGCAAAGCAACCTGCTACCTCGCCATCGTCATCGTCATCGTCATCGCCGTCGCCGTCGCCGTCGCCGTCGCCATCACCGCCACCTCCTTTTGAGGGACAGCCAGACACTCACTAACTTCTTTTCAGCTACACTCAACGTATGGATATCTACTTCAACCCATCACCGTCTCGTGTGACCCTCCCGTCCCGTTCGGGGGAGACGACGCGGAAGGACACAAGCGCAGGCTGTTCAGCCACAAGTCTGAGAACGGGTGTCTATAGACTCGGGCATCTTGTACGACAGAGCTAAACGCACTACAACTGCAACCTCGTGCTCACCAGATCTCTGCCTGTATCACGTCGCTGCGTAAGGAATTCGTACTTGCCGAGGTGCCCAGCCTGTGCCGCCGCCGTCAGGGCTACAAAAACCCACAAGACTGTTGGTGTAGAACAATTCCATCTGAGACGTGAGTTACCTCCCGGTACTTGGCTCGTCAACAACAAAGAAGCCTCAAGGCATTGACGGACGATCCGCCGAGAAGCTTGCTCCCCCTGACTCTCGGGTGTCCACCAGCGGCAGGCCAGCCATAATCAACAGCCGAGCCCACAGAAGGTCACAGAAAGGCTGGGCGACCCGTTGTCCGCCATCGCCCGCCCCGACACCAACAAGGTGTCTCGGTGCCTCCCTTGAGTACCTACAGCAGTAAAGCTACTTACACTTCCACACTCTCACAACCCGCGGCCGCTCCCTATCTCACGCCCCCAAAAGCCTCCAAAAAACTCAACGGCAAGGACGGGAACGTTCCATCCGCGGCCGCCACCCACAGCATTTTATCGAGCTGGGGTTTGCGGGCCCTCCCTTGTGTCTCCTTTCCCTCTGCATCTTCTCTCCTTTGGTAGGTTCCCCCGTGCCCCTTGTCACCACTGCAGAGTGCAGAGTGCAGAGCGCAGAGCGCAGAGTGCAGCGCCCAGCACGCGGATAGCCAGCGGCACGGTGCACTCACCTCACCCAACGAACTCAAGGTGCCCCTCCAACCCCTCCCACATCACCCACCCTGCCCAGGCCGTCGGGACATTGGATACTTGCCCCAATAGCGGCTCCACTACCTTAGGGTGATCGCTCCGCTCGCACACCCGGCTGGCTCCTCGCACTCAACGCACTGTGGCTCCTAATCCGGCGCCTCCACTGAAGCGCCCTCACTGACAGGCTTCGTAGGCTCCAAAGGGTGACGACAGGGTTCCAAAGACTCCCCAGCGGCTCCAACTCTGGCGCTGCAGGGCTTGTTTACTGTACCGACCGCTGTCATCCACAGTATTCCAACTTCGTGCTTCTTCTTGCATCCTTCAGCTTCAGCACCACCATTGTTCCTGCGCCCACAAAGCAGCTTCGTACATCTAGCTTCATTCTTGCCGCCGTGTCCTTCTCTCTTCCCTCCGTGGTTAGGTACTCTAGCAGCCAGCCCCCTCCCGTCTCGGCCTCATCCTCCCCCCCTCGTACATACTTACCTTCAACCTACTTACCTTACCTACCACCTACCTAAGTTACCTGAACCTACCCTGTCCGCCTATTGCTTGCCTGCCAGCTTTTTGACCCGCACACTCGCCGGGCTCGGATCAGTGTATTTGCGCTTGTCCACTCCACGGCCATTGCATCTGCCAACATACCTTCACCTTGCTACGAGCGCCTCAGGTACCGGTCTTCCCAATCCGCCAACCATCGCCCGATACGGCCTCTCTCTCTCGGAATTCGGATCTTCTGTGCCGTGTCGGTGTCGTGGCCTGGCCGTTTTTGTCCCTCATTGCCATTGCACCATGCCTCACTCACAACATGAGGAAGAGGTCCCCGCCACCTCTGGCGGGCCTGCTGCCCCTGTGACTATGCTCACAGACCGCCTGGAGAAGCCCTTGCTTGACGACCGTGACTATCGAGTCATTCGCCTAGACAACGAACTCGAGGCTCTCCTAGTCCATGACCCTGAGACGGACAAGGCCAGTGCCGCCCTCGACGTCAATGTTGGAAACTTCAGTGATGAGTCGGGCATCCCCGGCATGGCTCATGCCGTTGAACATGTAAGCCACTCCTGGTCCTGCCATGGTTCTCTGCAATCCCCAGTCTTTCGAGCCTTTCACTGACCCCGCCGACCCTGGTAGCTCCTCTTCATGGGCACCAAGAAATTCCCGATTGAGAACGAGTACGGCCAGTATCTGTCCGCTCACTCGGGAAGCTCCAATGCCTACACCGGCCCGACATCCACCAACTACTTCTTTGATGTCGCCGCGAAGCCGACCAATGATGAGGATCCCTCGGACAGCAACCCTTCGCCTTTGCGCGAGGCCCTTGATCGTTTTGCCCAGTTCTTCATTGAGCCTCTCTTTCTCCCGAGCACTCTTGAGAGGGAACTCAAAGCCGTTGACTCGGAGAACAAGAAGAACCTCCAGAATGACACTTGGCGCCTTCACCAGCTGGAAAAGTCTCTGTCAAACCCCAAGCACCCGTACTGCCACTTCTCTACCGGAAACTTCGAGGTCCTCAAGACTCTACCCGAAGCCCGTGGCATCAACGTGAGAGAAAAGTTCATCGAGTTCCATGCCAAGCATTACTCTGCCAACCGCATGAAGCTGGTAGTTCTCGGTCGAGAGCCGCTTGATGTTCTCCAGAAATGGGCCGTCGAATTGTTCTCCCCCGTCGTCAACAAGAAGCTGTCCCCCAACCGGTGGGTCGATGAGCTTCCTTTCCGCCAGTCCGACCTTGGCATGCAATGTTTCGCGAAGCCCGTCATGGACTCGAGGGAACTGAACCTTTACTTCCCCTTCATCGACGAGGAGTTCCTGTATGCCTGCCAACCCAGCAGATACATCAGCCACCTGATCGGTCATGAAGGTCCAGGTAGTGTTATGTCATACATCAAGGCCAAGGGATGGGCCAACGGACTCAGCGCCGGTGCATACCCCGTGTGCCCCGGTACTCCAGGTATCTTCGACGTGCAGGTTCGCCTGACAGAAGAGGTAAATGGACCCCTTTGGAATCCGGGCAATATCCAGTTGCTAACATAACAACACAGGGCCTGAAGAACTACTCTGAGATCGTCAAGATCTTCTTTCAGTACATTTCTCTCCTCCGCGAGACCCCGCCACAGGAATGGATCTTCCAGGAGCAAAAGGGAATGGCCGATGTCGACTTCAAATTCAAGCAGAAGACACCCGCTAGCCGCTTCACCAGCAGAATCAGCTCCGTGATGCAGAAGCCCCTCCCTCGCGAGTGGCTTCTAAGCGGGCACAGCCGCTTGCGAACCTTTGAGCCTCAGCAGATCGAGAAAGCTTTGGCCACCATTCGCCCCGACAACTTCCGGATGACCATTGTCTCTCGTAACCACCCAGGCAGCTGGGACCAGAAGGAAAAATGGTACGGAACGGAGTACCGATATGAGAAGATCCCTGGCGAGTTGATGGTAGAGCTCGAGAAGGCTGCGTCGGTTACCCCTAGCAGGCGCCTCGCTGCCCTTCACTTGCCGCACAAGAACAACTTCATCCCCAGCCAACTCGAAGTTGAGAAGAAGGAAATAGCAGAGCCGGCACTAGCCCCTCGCATTCTTCGCAACGATGCTGGCGCTCGAACTTGGTGGAAGAAGGATGACACCTTCTGGGTCCCCCGCGCCAACGTCATTGTCAGCCTCAAGACACCACTGATCTACGCCTCAGCCGAGAACAACGTGAAAGCCCGTCTCTTTTCAGACTTGGTCCGTGATGCGCTTGAGGAGTATTCATACGACGCGGAACTAGCTGGGCTGCAGTACAACGTCACTCTTGACCCCCGCGGTCTGTTCTTGGACATTAGCGGTTACAATGACAAGCTTCCGGTGCTTCTGGAGCAAGTTGCTACGACAATGCGGGACATTGAGATCAAGGAAGATCGTTTTGACATTATCAAGGAGCGACTCACTCGAGGATACAATAACTGGCAGTTGCAGTCATCTTATCACCAGGTGGGCGACTACACCGACTGGCTCAACGCCGAGGACAGGGATTACATCGTGGAGGAGCTTGCAGTCGAGCTGCCTAACATCACGGTTGAGGCTGTTCGGTCGTTCCAGAAGCAGATGTTGGCCCAACTGCACATCGAAGTCTACGTGCATGGCAACATGTACAGGGAGAATGCCTTGAAGGTGACGGATATGGTGGAGTCCATCCTCAAGCCTCGCATCCTGCCTCGGGCTCAGTGGCCCATCCACCGATCACTCATTCTGCCCCCGGGGTCTAACCACGTCTACAAGAAGACTTTGAAAGACAAAGCCAACGTCAACCACTGTATCGAGACATGGTTCTATGCTGGAGATAGGGGTGATCGCGGAGTCCGTTCGAAGACACTCCTAATCGACCAGATGATCCATGAGCCTGCTTTTGATCAACTGAGAACCAAGGAACAGCTCGGCTACATAGTTTTCAGCGGAGCTCGAGCCTTCTCGGCCACCTATGGACTCCGGTTCCTATTGCAGAGCGAGATGACACCAGAATATCTTGATTCTCGAATCGAAGCATTCTTATCTAGGTTTAGTGAGACCCTAAACAAGATGCCCGATTCAGAGTTTGAGGGTCACAAGCGAAGTCTGATCATTCGGCGGCTTGAGAAGCTGAGGAACCTCGATCAGGAATCCTCTAGACACTGGGCTCAAATTGCGAACGAGTATTACGATTTTGAACTGGGTATGTGACAATGGAACTCATGACACATTATTTAAATGTATGAAGCTAACTGGCAGCAGCCCAACTTGATGCGGCTCACATTAAGCAGCTTACGAAACAAGAGATCGTGGAATTCTTTAACTTGCATTTTAACCCAGCTTCAACTAAGCGGGCTCGGTTGTCAATTCACCTTCATGCTCAAGCCCAGGCTGAAGGGGCTCAGAAGCGACAAGAGGACGCCCAGAAGAAGGCCGATGAAACTGCAGAGGAAGAAAAGCTGAAGCTGAAGCAAGAATACGCCAAGTACTTCCTTGATCAGGATGTGGATGCGGAAACTAAGATCCGACGACTCCTAGAAGGCCTGGGTTCTCAGGACCCTGCCCCTGGAATCTGGCAGAGCGTGGAGTCGCTGGGAGATCACCTTCGGGAGGCTCTCAAGTTGCCTGAGAAGGCGGTTGCGGTGCTGGTGGAACAAGCAAAGTTGCTTGGAGTGAAGCAGACGAAGCCGGAGGAGCAGCGGGCTCAAAACGGCACGTCAGTCATCGACTCTGCGACGGAAATTACGGACGTGCGTGTTTTCAAATCTACCTTGACAGCGAGCCAGGGGCCTCGTCCGGTCAAGGACCTGAGTGAGTATGAGGATACGGACGCAAAGCTCTGAGGGAGCGTTGTCCACGGAGAATCGGGGTTGGAGTTGCCAGCTTAGGCTCTGCTGGTGTGGGATGAAGCTTTGCCGACTTGGACAAGATCACCAGACGAGCATGTTTAGATATGCCTTTACATGGGTAGTTGAAGGAAGTCATGGACTGGGCTTTGCTACTTGGGAATGGTTTGTTAGCGGTTCGGGTTGGCTAGGCATGACATGTATGGTGGAAAGGAAAAGCCGATTAGTAGTTAGACACTAGGTATGCAGTTGGACTATCTGAGTGAGCCGCGAGGGAGTAGCATTCGGTTGAGGAGTAAGCAGAATGCGCGTGTAAAATTGAAGAAGCAATTGCTAGGTTGCACAAAGGCCATATTTGCCCTAAAGATTGAGAACTCGGGATATGATTGTATGGTCGGAAGGTGTTCCAAATCTAACTAGCCCGTTAGAGCAAGATTTGTTTGTGCAAATAGTGATATTCAAAACCATTACTGCTCTATGTTATCGACCAAGTTGCTTAGGAATTAGTCCCAACCCCAGCCGACATTACCTAGGCCATCCTATCTACGCATCTAGTTGCTGAGTGATGTAATTGAACTACCGTTCCATACAAGACACGAGACGTATTAAGCAGTAGTATTTAGCCTTCTTTTAGGACGTGAGACGTTTAGGCGCAAAGGGGCCCAGGGGTCATCACGGATGTCAGTTACGGCAGATGCATTTACGATGTGGGGTCAGAGGAAGCAAAGTTTTTGTCGACATCCATCGCTGCCGATCTAGACGAGGATTATGGGAATGAAGATCGTGTCTGGATACTTATTCGTCGAAACGGGGATTACCGTGACTTCTGCGATGTGATTTGTGATTGATGGGGTTTCCCTTGCCTTTCCTCATGTTACATTGACCGGCAGGAGCACTTCCTAGGAGTCTAAGAAAAGAAGTGAAAAAAGCATCATGATGGCGGCGTCCACTAGGATGGCGACGATTCCAAGCGATTGACATGCCAAGGACGCTAGCGCCCAGACAGCTCCCTGGAAGCGGGGGGCGAGGGGAAAGGTTAGGCCTCTAGGGCGCTTGCTGGGAGTAAATACAGGGGCCTTCCAGGCGCTATTTCAGGGCACAGGCCCATGGACCCGTGGATATGCAACGTGCTGCCTCGGTCATTGCCCTGGCTGGTTTTTTTTCCTCCTGCAGTTCCCCCACCACCATCATGAGTGCTTTCAGGATGGCTGGAAAGCGTCGGTATCACATACATGTACGTTGTACGTTGGTACTCCCTTAGCTTCCCGTTAGTACTGCAGTAGGCAGTCACGTGGGGTCAGAGCTGGGTCGGTGGGAGAAATTTTCTGCGAAGGACCAGGGACGCAGGCATGTGCATGGGACCAATCCAACCAACGGCAGTTCTGTCTCATCAACACCACTGATCCGCCGCTGCAACGAATGGGTGGTCGGTGGACCTTTTTTTCTTCCTTTTTTCTTCTTTTTTCTTTTTTTTTAATTCTATTTTTTCGTGATAACCTAGGACAGAATGAAGACTTATCAGCCTTGTTAGAGGGGGGATTGTCGATGTCAACGATTTACCCGGATAATGGATTGGAACTTTGGGAGACTTCGAAGGCGTCTCACCTCCCGCTCAGATCAGCTGGATTCATGATGGGGTTTTATTTATTCTTCTGGTGGAAACATTGTCTTTGTTCCTATTGATTCCTCACCACAGCTTACCTGTTAATACTAATATTGCACCCGTCTTGCTAGGTTGGCAGGCATTGTACTGTGTCGAGCTCGCCGTGGCTGCTATTCTAGTCTTAGCCGCTGTCTGGGTGGCGGGCCCGTTTTCAGCCCCACCGTGTCACCGCCGGCCTCCACAGCCCCGACGGCATGCGCTGTGTGTGTGCCGCTGTGTGTGCCCCGTGTGCCCGTGTGCCCTCTTCCAGGTTCTTGTTTTTGACCTCTTCTCGCTGAGGCTGATCCATCTAAATATTTATCCCCCTTCCTAAAACCCTCCCCATACCGGCGCTGGGTTTCTAGTTCTAATGCAAGACGCTTGCCATCGCCACTGTCATCGCCTTCGCCTTCGCCATCCCCTTCGCCTCCGTCTCCGCCGCCGTCTCCGCCTCTCGCCCGTTCGCAATTCCTCCTCCGCCGCCCGTCCCCTCCATCAGCGTCGGCTCCCTCCTCCCCGCCTCGTCCACCTCCGAGCTGCCTCTGTCAGGGCAGCTCGCTTTCAAGACGTCGTCCCAAAAGAAGAGAAAGCTTGCGAGTCCCCGAACCCACGGCCAGGATCCACTTGACGACTCGCCCTCGCCCGACTCAGTCCTGCCCTCGTGCGAAATCGACGACGATCCCGCCCTCTCCTTCTCCGCCGCTTCCTTCTCCGCCACACCCGTGGCCTCGGGCCCTGATACCCCCTCCTACCTCCGGGCCGACTCCCAACCCGCCTCCAGCTTGCCTCCGCGCCTCCAGCAGCAGGCATCCGTCGTTTCCGCCGATTACGCTGCCTCCGCCGCCTCTGCTGCATCGTCTCCCTCTGCCTCCGCCTACGCCGACCTCTCCATCGAAAGCGACCGTGGGGGAGACGACACTGGGCCCTTCCCCGCCTCGACCAGAAGCCAGTCTCCCTTCCGCGTTTCCAGGCGTGCCATTATGAATGGCGATGCAGATATCCCCCACCGATCCTCATCACCACTGAAACGACGTGCGTCAAGCATGGACCCCGAAAACGAGACAGCCAAGGCCCGTGACGTTGAGATGACTACGTCCCAGGCCACCGACTCGGCCGACGCCTCACAGCAGTCCTCTGGTGCCCTGCCTAGAGCCATGAGCCTCGACGCTCCAGAGCCATCCACCGCGACTGACGGATCTCTCTCCTCTTCACAGCGTAAGCACGCCCACCCACGAGGAGTCGGATGCTCGAGTCCCATGGGAATGGCTAACATATCTTTACAGCGGTTCCCCCTCTGCACGAGCAGGTCAAGATAATCGAGACCCTCTTAAAGGCTTTTGCGGAAGAGCCCATGAGAGATGGGGCCAAGGCCTATCTCGTATCGCGCTCCTGGGTTGACAAGGCGCTCGCCCTCCGCAGCGACTCCAAGGAAAGCAAGGCGGAGCCGTCAACCGAGCCTCTTGGCCCCGTCGACAACTCCGACATCATTGAAGAGGTCATGGAGGAGCCCGACGGTGCCAAGTTTGTGCGCCTGAAGCCCGGATCTGGCGATGAAGATTTCCAATTGTTCTCCGAGGATGCCTGGAAGATGGTCGTCGACTGGTACGGTGTCAAGGATGGCCAACAAGCCATCGTCCGCACTGCTATCAACACTGCCGAGAGCGAGGTTGAAGCGAACATTATGTACGAGTACCACCCGCCAATCTTTCGAATTCACCGCCTGTGGTCCGAGGTTAGCCCGCTGCCTATCGAACAGTCCCTCAAGGCAAAGGATCCCGCCCCTCTTGTCCTCGCCAGAAGCCGCAGCTACCGCGCGCAGGCCTTCCTGAAGGATGTCAAGACCTTCACCGGAGTCCCGATGGACCGGAAGATCCGCTTGTGGATGGCCCCCCAGCCGATACCGGTCACCGGACCCTCCGAACCCCGCCGTGCGCTCACCCCTCCGGATTCTCCTGGTCATGCCATTCCTGCCGATTCATGGTCAAAGCTTCTGCTCGATATCGCTGCCTTTGCTCAAGTTCGTGATGAAAGGATCAAGGTTCCTCTTGCCGACCAGACCGGCAACCAGAACTACAATGGAAAGGCATCGCTGCAGATCTATGAACTTGTCACCGACCAAACCATTGTCATTGACGAGGCGATTGACCAATTCTGGGTCAGCACTTACACTGGCCGACAGCGCGGCAACGACAAGGCCATCCCTACCCGGGGCAACGCGTTGGCCTCCGCCTCGGCTCCGGTCAGCGGCCGAAACAGCCCGGCCCCCGGCGGTCCTTTGACTCGAGGACGGGCCCAGAAGAAATCGGGCCGCAGCATTGGTGCCGTCGGTCTTCAGAACCTTGGAAACACGTGCTACATGAACTCGGCCTTGCAATGTGTTCGTAGCGTCGAGGAGTTGACCAAGTACTTCCTCACAGGCACCTACTCCGACGAGGTGAATAAGAGCAACCCGTTGGGGTACAATGGCAAAGTTGCCATGGCGTATGGAAACTTGCTCAAGGAGATCTACATGGAAGGTAAAGGTTCCGTGAGCCCCCGAGATTTCAAGACCACCGTTGGCCGCTGCCGAAGCACCTTTTCTGGCTGGGGTCAGCAAGATACTCAGGAGTTCCTTGGCTTCCTCCTCGATGGTCTTCAAGAAGACTTGAGTCGCATCAAGAAGAAGCCGTACATTGAGAAGCCCGACTCTACGGATGACATGATCAACAACCCAGAAGCCATCAAGGCGATGGCTGACAAAGTATGGGAGATTACTCGTCTCCGAGACGATTCCGTTATCGCCGACCTGTTTACCGGCATGTACAAGTCAACCTTGAAATGCCCTGAGTGTGGCAAAATTAGCATCACCTTTGATCCGTTCAACAACTTGACTCTGCCGCTTCCCGTGGAGGACATGTGGGCAAAATCCGTCAAATTTCTACCTCTGAATGATGTGCCCGTGTTAATCGAGGTCGAGCTGCCCAAGCACAGTGCCATTGAGCAACTGAAGCAGTTTCTCTCAATTCGGACAGGTGTTCCTGCGGAGCGGTTGATCGGGGCTGAAGAGTTCAAGGACCGCTTCTTCAAGATCTACGACAACACCCAGGACGTGTCGGAGGAGATCCAGTCTTCCGATATACCCACCATCCATGAGCTGGAGGTCATTCCGACCAACTGGCCGCACAAGGCTCGGTCGAAAAAGTTCCGTTCCATGTTGGATATCGACACCCCTCTTGATGCCACAGAATGGGACGACCCCCGTTACGAGAGGATGGTGGTACCGGTGTTCCATCGCCGACCCCATAACCACGACCGGAACCAGGAAACCTCTTCTCCTCCACACTTCATATGTTTGACCAAAGAGGAGGCATCCAGCATTGATTTGATTCAACGAAAGGTCTTGGAGAAGGTTGCCACATTCTCGACGTGGTCTGGGCTTCAAGACCCAACTGAGGCTGAGACTCTAGACAATACTGACAGCGATGTGGTCATCACATCGGCTTCGGACGCGGACTCTTCTGGCGACGGCAAGGTTGTCGCCCACTCGGTGGAAGGCGAGGACGATATGGTGGATGTCACGATGAAGGATGTTGCGGCCAAGGATGCCACTCCAGACAATGCCAATAGCACCCCTATCCATGAACCCCATGTCCTAAAGCGGTTCAACACCAGACGACCCAAGTTCATCAACCCAGGTGGGTTCCTGGACCCCGAGTTGCAAAACATGTTCGAACTTAGCTACTTCACCGATAACTCCGATGGCGCTGTTCCTACGGGCTGGTCCAATGTCGACCATCATCGGACTCTCCCGAAGGTGTTGGATCGAATTCCCGAGCCTTCTCCTGAGAGAGAGGACGAGCAAAGTCCCGAGAGTTCCACCAGCACGACATCTGGCAACGATGAAGACAGTACCAATGACGAGGGCTCAAAGGCCGATGAGAGCCAGACCCGCATGTTGGACGAGTCTAGCGAAGAAGATGTTCTTCAGCCAGTACGAGTATGCACACACATTGATCCTTCCATACGTACATCTTGCTAATAATGAATAGGTCGGCCCCCGCGCTTCAAAGCTAGGCCCTGGAGGGCGCAAGAAGTTCAAGGGCCACAAGACATATGGCAAGAAGGGTAACAAGCGTCGTGATAAGCAGATGCGAAACGGAAAGGCGCACAAGTTGAACACTGTCAAGCCTCAGCCAACGCCGCCAGCAGTTGCTGATGGTGGTCCGTTGATTCGTCTCGGCGAGGGTCTGGTCGTAGACTGGAACGAGGAAGCTTGGGAAAAGGTCTTTGGTGCCTCCCCGAGAAACCCTACCGAAGACCAGGGGACGCGGACTTTTGTCGAGCTGGAGAGCCTCGACGACCCTGTGCTCAAGATTAGACAGAGAAGACGACACCACCGCCGCACGCGTGGCATCACCCTCGACGAGTGTCTAGACGAGTTCGAGAGAGCCGAGATTCTTTCCGAACAAGATATGTGGTACTGCCCGCGCTGCAAGGAGCATCGGCGAGCAAGCAAGAAGTTCGACTTGTGGAAGACACCTGACATCCTCGTCGCTCATCTGAAGCGCTTCAGCAGCTCTGGATGGCGAAGAGATAAGCTAGACGTGCTCGTCGACTTCCCCGTTGAGGGGTTAGACCTCACGACCCGAGTGATCCAGAAGGAGGAGGGTAAAGAGGAGATCTACGATCTAATCGCGGTTGACGATCACTACGGTGGTCTTGGTGGTGGACACTACACCGCGTATGCCAAGAACTTTGTGGACGGTCGTTGGTATAATTACAATGGTAAGATGGGCCCTCTCCGCCGCTCATACCCCGTCAGGAGTGCTAACCAGAAAAATCAGATTCATCTGTCAGCCATGTTGTAGACCCATCGACGGCCATCACCGAAGCTGCGTACCTGCTCTTCTACCGCCGTCGAACCAGTGTCCCTTTAGGTGGGTCGAGGTTCGGAGTCATCTCTGAGAAGTACGAGGATGATGAGGAAGAAGACGACGACGACGAAACAGAGGCGGGGGAAGGTCAGCGCCTCGGCGAGGGTTCCTCCCAGACTGGGTCGTCGAGCGCATTGATCGGAGCCGTAGCAACTCGCCCTCAAGCAGGTCGTGGTTCGGATAGAGTCACAATCACTTCGTTGGCAGCACCCGACGACGACGAGGACCAGCTTCCTTCTTACGAGGGCCCTCATCATATTGAGATGATTCATGACAGCATTGAGGACGAAGGCGTGGATATCAAGAATTCCTATCAGCCCTTGGGCGCCAAGTCGTTGAACCTGGCCCAGCCCTGGAACTTCGAGGCCCTGGGCGGTAGCGGGGCCGAGGACTCTACGGGGGCGGACTTCGCCAGCGACGAGGTGCAGATGGACTCATCGGCAGACGAGCAGGTCCTCGGTCAAGAGTATTACGATCCCGATACCGAGATGACGGGAGGCGATGCCGTGGACGAACACGTGGAACCTCCTGCACCCAACGAGGGCGCCCAGGCAGCTCTTGCGGATATCCAGAGCGCTGCCTGGGCGCCCTCGTTGG
>JABSTB010000320.1:0-48352 GCA_013756995.1 Neonectria neomacrospora
CCCTTCCTATCAGATGCGACATTATCCACTGCAAATAATCATCTCACTTGCCAAGCCAAGCCTTGACAGCATCAGCGGGGTCTTCTTCTGAAAAGCCTAGCACATCAGTGGCAAAGTTCTGTTCTGGCTTGAGCGCCAGATCAGCGCCATCCCTCAAGAGCCGGCCGTGCAGCAGAGGGTAGAATGCAGCGTCAAAATCACCGACATCCAGCGCTTGTTCCGCAGCCTTCTGGGCTTCATCGACCTTGTACGGCTTAAGTGACCACCTCTCCCCTGATATCTTCTCCGCAAGAGCGAGGATCTCCTTCTGCGAGATATTGAAGGATGCAATGGTAATGTACCTGTCAGCAGTCTGATCAGGGCGTTTCAAGATCCCGGCTATGACTTTGGCTATAAAATCAAGGTTCGTCGTCTGAAACTTTTCGTTACCGGAGTCTGCAATTTCGATTGTATTGGTTGCCTTGTCAAAGCCAAGAGAGAGATTTTCGAGACCCTATGATTTATCAGAACTGTATGATAACAATCCATGGCTTGAGCGAAATCCGCGAAGCTCCAGAAGGTCAACGTACCCAGTCAAACCACAATCCGGTCGAAATACCTGTCCACGAGAAGAAGTCATTCTCCATGGATAGCCTAGCCAGATGAGCCTGGGTTGCTGTTTTGTCCGATAGCAACCTGCCGAAGATTGTATCGCCGAGGATCTTCGTGTTCATACCCCACTCCGAAGGGATAAAGCGTTTCACCTTGGCAGCAACGGCAGCATCTGCCGCCAAGTTTTGATACTCAGTTGCCGGCGGTATGAGGAAAGAGATGACCACGTCTTCACCTTCAAGGGCGTCCTTCCAAGATTCAAACGAGTCGTACGCAAACTTTCGTGTCTTGACGCCTTCGGGAAAGGTGGCCGTAGATGATAATCTCTGTAGAGCCGTAACATTGAAGCCGGAGGCTAAAAGCTCCCGGACTACCACCCTACCGATATTTCCAGAGGCCTTGATCCCGTGTTAGCAACGTGTCGGTTTCCAGGACTCACAACTCAGTGCCACTTACTCCCGCTATGGCAATATTCTGTAGCTGGGCCATGCTGAAAACGCGTACTGGATGATTGTTGCTGAATCTCTTGGTTGTAACCTGTACTCAGCAGCCCGTTTGAGCTAAGATGAAGAAGTTGCGTGGTGGCATTGAACTGCTGAGCATGGGCATTAAATACATTTTTGACTTGTGTCCAAATCCACCAGGAATCTTGCCAGTCTACAAATCAACGGTGCCTGGTCACTATGAAATCATTTCGGCGACGAACACAGTGGGTTATCGGTGTTTCTAACCCGGCGTTGGGCAGCGGCGGGCTGATTGGTAATAGGGATGCTGGTATCCTCCAAAGTGGATGAGTTAAGTACTCCACCTCTGGCCCTGGGGTTGAAGATGGGACGGGAATCAAACAGCCCGTGAGCCGGCGGTGTCGCTTAGCTGATCTAAGTAGTCTATGTCTCCGACCCCACCCGGTGATATTTGAGCCGTCGACATCATTGCCTCGCAGTCTCACTGTTAACTCTTTCCGCCATTTCCACCCATTACCATCCAGCATGAAGCGTAAGTGCCATGGAAACCAGTCAACACATGCGAGTCCGGTATTGAAACGGCAGCGCCACCAAGCACTGCCAACTGAGAAACCAGAGCTTCAAGATGGTACTTCTACCCGACACCAGGCCGATACGTACCGACTCGCCACAGCCAAGATGCCTCTCGATGCTCTCACATGCACTTGGACAAAAGGATCAAATCGACATTTAAATCGCCGACATGTAAATAGACTAAGCCGCATCTTTCAGCAGGGTGGCTTGGAGCGACAAGCAGAGGAGAACTGCCTGGTCGTCCAATGCAACGCGGAAGCTATAGCGCGGATGATGAGCCATATCGAGGGACTGGGACTTGATCCACGGTCAAACCCATTACTTTCATTCGACGCTTGGTCTAGTGTTAACAGCGGCGAGAAGGTTGAGGTAATGGCTGGCCAGCATCGGATTGAAGCGCTACGTGAGCATGTGAAGCAGGTCGGAGCAGATGTCAAAGAGCTGTGGTGGACTTGCAACTTCTACGATCGAGGTTAGTTATCACACCAACAATATCAGCTTTTGGTCAAGGAAGAAAACAACTAAAGAGTTTCCAGATAATCTTCCGCCGGAACTGGACGTCAAACTCCGTGTAAACCGTCAGGATCCATCCCTCCCCGATAACCATGGAGACATCTGGATGCAGCTCGTATTGGCGACCAACTATAACGATACTCTGTTTCGAGGCAAGAAGTCCAATGTCGAAAGGGAGATGTTCAATATCTTGCGGCTCAATAGCGAGTATAGGTTCCCCATAAGCCGGCTTGTGACACTTTGGAAAAATAACCGGTGGAGATCCATGATTACGCGTTGGTGTGAGACAGACGTTGGCAGATCTACATTCAACATTTCGACGTGGGATTGGATGGCCAGCTATCGGATTGATTCCGTGAGTCTGTCGTTCCCCGTCGAACAAGCGATATGAATAGCCTAACACATCTGCAGTACTGGTTTTCGACGTTCGAACAGGTATTGAATACCCTCGAAGATCTGCCAGAAAATTCTGCCGACAGCGTGTGCGCAGCAGATTGGGCCAAAATGGTCACCGCATTGCCCATCGGGTATTCAGACATGGACGTGAAGGAGCTCTTCTACCCCGGACAACCAGACGAACCGCAATATTCAGCCCCAGAAATGAACGGAGAAAACCTAAGACGCCACAAAGGCTTCCTCGAGGAAATGAGCAATGATGACTACTACAGTGTTCATCGCCACATTTCGGAGCGTCGCGAGATGCTATTTCCAGATGTCCAAAAGCTTCTCAAGACAACCAAAGAAGAAGGGAGGATCATGATGCAAGTGATGACCCACATCATTACATGGTTAAATCCTAATCCCGCTGTCGTCATGGACAAGCGGGAAAACAATAAGCCACTTCTCCGAGAAGACCTCAAACCCGCTCTGCAAGCCATGGCAATGACTTCTCGAGAAAACGGAAACATCAACGGGACGAAAACAAAAAAGGGGGCAAACGAAGATTGGGCAGTTCGTGTCGAAAAAGAATCGATTCATCTCGAAAAACGTGTTCTTGACACGGTCCGGGACGAAATGGCCTCGTTTAAGACCCCAGCAATCAAGGCCTCTTTAGACACTTTGCCAGCCGACGGCAGAAACGAGTATATCACGCGTTTCTCCGACGAACCGTGGAAGGCGATGTTAGACAACGTCGAAAAAGTCTTGGGACCTGAATTTCGGTCATCATTGACATTCGCTTTGCCCATATCCAGGAGCAACCAAGTTTCCAATCGTCAGCCGGCATCCGACATTACTCGTGCCATTTGCGCACTAGTCCCAAACATTCCAGAAGTAGCAGAAAACCCAGCATTGAATAGCCAGCAGGCCTTTGAAGAGTTGGGTGCCTCCATCGACAAAGCTGTAATTCGATGGGCTGTACAACGATGCCGCCATGAACTGGATGCTTCCAAATCTAACTCTGGGTCGGTAGAGTCTAGCGAGGTGTTGAAAGCTATCGAAGTCGCTCATATTCGATATGAGTCACTCTTGGAGGAAATAAAGGCGCCATGGAATGCATCACCAAGCAAAGATAGCCCAAGCACGACAGATGTAACCCTTTCAGGCCCCCCAGTTTCCACAACGACCAAGAAAAAGTTAGACAAGCTTTTGCAACCGTTGGATTTGCCCTTGCTGGAGACTTTCGGGCAAAGCGGTCAAGATTGTCACGCGATGTCTGATGGCCCATCGATACCAAGCTTGTCGAAAACTTTTCCAACGGCAGCACCAAAGGATGAGCAATTGCATGTCGTGGGTGATTCCAAGCCACCACAGTCACAAGTTTTCTGGCCGCCATTTAGAGCTTTGTTCTGCTTGAATGAGAATTAGGTCAAGCAAGATACAAGATTTCTCGCCAGCAAGCCAACTACCTCAGTGATTGTAGCCCTGTCTCTTTACAATTTGCTAGGTAAAATGTTCCACTTCACAGATTTAACAGTTGTCCACTCGTCAAGAGCGTCTTTACCATTGTCGCGACCAAACCCGCTCTCCTTAACTCCGCCAAAGGGAGTGTTAGCGTTGACGGTCCCCCAAGTGTTGACGGTAACTTGACCTGACTCGATGCCCTCGGTAATACGAAAGGCCTTGTTCAGGTCGTTCGTGAATACGGCTGCACTAAGGCCATATAGTGTGTCATTCGCCTTGGCAATAACCTCCTCTTCGGTCTTGAAAGGGGCAATGCTAGCAAACGGTCCAAAGATCTCCTCTTGCATGATGGCTGCATTTTGAGATACATCCGAAAAAGCCGTATTGGCAAAGAAATGGCCCTTGTTTCCAATCTTCTCGCCGCCGTGGAGGAGTTTTGCGCCACCTTCCTGGCCCTTTTGAACATATGACAACATCTTGTCAAGCTGGCCAGCATTCATAACCGGCCCCTTGGTTGTTTGGGAAAGGAGCGGATCGCCGTGAATTGCATCGCGGCTGCGTTTACTGAATTCCTCGACGAACTTTTGATAGATGGTGTCTTGGACATAGATGCGGCTGCCTGCAGCACAGATCTGACCGTTGTTAACTGTGATGCCCAAGGTGGTCCAGAGCAGTGCGTTGTCCCAGTCAGCATCATCAAAGACGACCGACGGCCCTTTACCGCCCAGCTCCAAGGTAATCTTCTTCAAGTTTGTTCGGGCGGAGGTAGCAAGAATTGTCCGCCCTACGCCAGAACTTCCAGTGAATGAGAGCTTTTTGACCTCCATGTGCTCGGCAAGCGCCTGGCCAGCAATAGAACCAATGCCGCAGATGATGTTGATCACGCCAGGAGGGAAGCCAGCCTCGGCAATGAGGTGGCCCAGCTTTTGGGCGTACAGAGGGCACATCTCTGGAGTTTTGATGACCAACGTGTTTCCTGCAGCAATTGCAGGGGCAACTTTCCAGATGGTGATCATCCTAACGTCTGAAGTTAGCCGACCTGCAGGTTTCAGTCAATGAGATGAAGGAACTGTACAATGGCGCATTCCAAGGTACCACAGCCGCGCAGACTCCAATTGGCTCACGCCGTGTGTATGCCAACCCCTGAGGAATGGACATGGAAACACCATCAACCTTGTCCGCCCAGCCAGCAAAATATCGCAAGGTCTCGACGGCCTGTGGGACGTGAAGTCCGATGGAGTCTCGGTATAAGATCCCGGCATCCACGGCCTCAAGCGATGCAAAGTCAGAGGCATCTCTCTCGATAAGATCTGCGAGGCGGTTCACCAGAGCGCGCCTAGTATTCGGCGACTCTGTTTTCCATGTCGCATATGCCTTCTTGGAGGACTGAACCGCCCGGTCAACATCTTCGGGCTGTGCTGCTGACACCGTCACAAGGTGAGCACCAGTGGCTGGGTTCTCAATGTCTATAGTCTTGTTGTCGAACGCGGGAACGAACGAGTTGTCAATAAATAACCCCGTGGATACTAGAGGCTCGCTGTGTTAGGTGATTGCTTGCAGAAGCGAGACAGCCACAGAAGGCCAAAACATACCAGTAATCTGGCGGCCCTCAACGCCAGTCACAGTTATGGTGGCCATCGGGTTGTGGGGATTGGCGTTTCTGAATGCAGAGGATGTGGAGGAATCAAAGGATCGACAGGGGTAACACAAGGTCTCTTATCTAAAACTGAGCTGATCTAGTATAACTGCGTCCATTTATATAGTCGAGGCCTTTCCTTTCTACGGCATTGATTGCGGTCAGTCGGAACTCGGCTACACTCTTGGGATTCATTTCAACAAATTCCGCACAAATCCCACGTAGTAAGCCATGTTGGCGCTACCATCAGTCTTAATTAATATGAATCGCGTAAGTTTTGCCGGGGTCGTTGATTCCGAGATCTTCCCCACAGCCAATCGTATGCTTATCGTGGTGGAAGTCGGGGTAGCGGGTACCTGTTAGTTGGTAAGTAGTTCCGTAGTTCCGGATTCCGAGCTGGATTCCGATATCTTTAAGTTGGCAGATGCGTATGCATTGCCCTCGATGTGGTTTGTTTTGTTTCCAGACAGGTGTTCCGAAAGCGAAGACACCAAGTGACAGGGAGAGAGAATCTTGAATGCGATATTATACGATAAATTTGTTGCGTTACCTTGCCTTGGAAATTGACGTTACGATGCATCTACTCGGCCTCTCTGCAGACTCTGACTTTAGGGTAGGGCCGTGAGGTTATGTGGTTGAATCCAAATGCGTTCACGGCTCGGGCGGGAGACTACGTCCAACATTGACCGTAGCACGGCCGTTATTGGACCGAATTTAAACGCGATTGCAAATAATTAAGCAAGGCGTTAAAAGAAGTTGATGATGTGAAAAAAATCAGCTTCTTTGCGAAGCTTCTTACCACGAAAAGATCGTGGCGCACAATCGACTAGTTCTAGCTGACGACGCTCCCAAGGACAAGGCTCGCGGCCTACGTAAACTAGAGAACTGATTAGACACGCCGCCCTTCTCCGGAAGCCCTTCGGGACTAAGCAGGGATCGCTCAGGGAGTCCGGAACAGTCCGGAGAAGCCGCCCCGCTTGATCTCAGCTCTTATCTTTAAGACCCCCGTCCCCCAGGTTGAAATGATAATGTGCGCTCATACCAAGCATCCATCGTCTTGGCTGATTAGCTGCTTGGCAATGATTGGGCGAACCCCTGCAGATAAGACCCCCCTGGGCAACTACGACGAAACTCATGTGGCGTGAACGCTTTAGCAGAGAACGGGGACGTCGCAATAAGAGTATATATTATTCGAGAATGGCTGTAAATACCGTACTTCCTAGAGGCTCTGGAGCAAGCCTCGTGATCAACTTCTCAAGATGGACTCTGACATGAAAAAAGACTACGCGACGTCGATTAAGATCGATGTCGAGCCTCCACTTGTTAACGCCGATGATGCACGCCTTGCCCAGCTAGGCCACACTCAGGAGCTAAATCGCCAGTTCTCGCTACTAACCTTGGGTGCGCTTTGTGTTTGCTTGATGGGCACTTGGGAAGCATTATCAAGTGTCATTGCCACGGCTTTGTTAAGCGGCGGTGCTCCATGTTTGTTTTATAATCTGTATGTTTTCCGTATCCAAGAAAGCGTCTTGGGACGCAATTGACATCAGTCCAAGTCTACTTTCTGTCATTTGCACTTTGTGTATTGCCTCGTCGCTAGCAGAAATTGCGTCCATCTACCCAACTGCAGGAGGTATGAATATGTTGAACTCAGCTCGATGCTCGTTATCGAGACGCTAACAGTTCTCAATCAAACAAGGACAGTACCATTGGGTTGCAGCACTTTGTCCAGCTTCTTCTAGGTCTGCAGCATCCTTCACAACTGGATGGATCTCTGTTGGAGGCCAGATTGTCTTGACCTCTTCAGCCGCGTTCGCGGCTGGTCTGCAAATGCAAGCTCTTATAGTCCTCAACGACGATTTCTATACCCCAGCAAGATGGCAGGGTATGCTCTTTTACTGGGCGGTCCTAGTGTATGCCATGGCGCTCAATATCTGGGGATCTAAGCTGTTACCCACGGCAAACCTCCTATCAGGTAAGGCTCCAGAGCTCCACCCATGATGTCATGTTCCATTTACTAACATTTCCAAGGTGTGCTCCACGTGGGTGGCTTTGTTGGAATCCTCATCGTGCTTGGGGTCATGGCCCCGAAGAACACTGCGTCCTTCGTCTTTACTGAAGTTGTCAACTCAAGTGGCTGGGATAACGATGGGATATCGTGGCTTGTTGGGCTTTTGAGCGCAGTGTACCCCTTCCTTGGGTAAGACGCACAATGCAACCGCAATCGTGCCATCTACTAACACCGTCAGCTACGACGCCGCCTGCCATCTTTCCGAAGAGATGCCAAACCCCAGTCGAAACGTACCAATTGCAATGATTGGTAGTGTGGCTGCCAACGGACTTATGGGCCTCGTCTATGGTACCATGCTACTCTTCTCAACCAGCTCCCTTACATCACTTCTGGAGACGAGAACTGGATTCCCATTCATGCAAATATTCTCAGACGTGACAAAAAGTAAGGCTGGAGCGACCATCATGTCTGTCATCATCATCGCCACTGCCGTTGCCGCTACAGTCGCTGGCGTCACGTCGACCTCGAGGACTTTATGGGCCTTTGCAAGAGACCGAGCCACGCCGTTTGACCAATATCTCAGCAAGGTTAACAAGAGCCATCAGCTTCCAGTCCGGGCTGTTGTGTTGATCACGGTGCTCCAGATGCTCCTGGGCTTCATTTACATCGGAAATACGACGGCATTCAATGCCATTCTATCCATGGCCATCATCGGCATGTACGCAAGTTACATGCTCCCGATCATTTACATGCTCATATTTGGACGGAAGAACTTGACTCCTTCTGAATATGGCCCTTTTAAGTTGGGTCCCATGCTTGGGCCTGCCTTGAATGTGATCAGCCTAATATGGATCGCGCTGGTCATTATATTCAGTACATTCCCCAGTGCGATGCCGGTCACACCCCAGAACATGAACTATTCCAGTGTTATTATGGCAGCCTGGCTTTTGTTTGGAACTGTCTATTACGTTATCTACGCGAAGAATAAGTTTGAAATACCTACAGTCAGCAGTCAAGTTGTTACAGGGGTTCCTGTCGGAGAAAGCAGCAGCTGCTAGGGTAGTCTTAATTTTGGATTAAGATGAAAAATCTTATTCCAACCCTCAGTTAAAAATGCGTGCTGTGGTTTCATGTCATGTTGAATAATTGTCAATCCGAGTACACTCCTCTGCACTTTTTCTGTCTTGGAGGCTTCAATCTGAAACACCAACATCGATCCCAGCAAGCGACGACTTGATGATGATGATTTAACCTCCAAGCAAATGCCTGGCACCGTGCAGCACTGATTTACTACTACTGTTGTATCCAACGCTACGATGACTCAGATCTGACTTGATTTAAAAGGCCTGAAGAAAACCGCAGTCGTTAAATTTACCGCTGATTACAATCCTTCCTCAAGTCCCATTCAATAATCCATAACCCTAGGGGGAAGTCATAACTAAATTAATACACCAAGGAACGTAAGACTACCGAGGCCGAGTCTGCCAACTGCATTCATTACACCTACTGTCGCATTTATGGACGACCTCGAACTTCACAAGTGGGTGGTCATGGAAGTCGAAGATGCAACTGTTAATTCTTCACCTCCTTCATCCCCACAAGTTGTCCAGTTCATGATGGCTCCAGTAGTCGTAATTTCATCATCTGGCCTTACTAAGCTCCGGGCATCATTTCTATAACAATCCCTGGAATCGGCGAGAAATCTCAATCGGATCTCCGAGTGGCATGCCCTGTTCATCCAAGCTGGAGAAGCCAAGTGACAGGCCTGGAGTTCCCTGGTGAGTGGCGTGTGTCTGTCCAAATGCATCAAACAGACTCATGAGATCACCACCCATCTTAAGCATATCAGGTAGTGAGGAATCCATCTGCGGACTCATGTCCTGCGAATTCCAAACATCGCCAAATCTTGTTGTGGCATCCTGTCTCTGTGCCGTTCCCTTTCCCGAGTCAACGTCACTTCGCGACATGTCCAAGCCTGTGTCAGCATCCGAAAAAGCCCCGGCCCCTTCGGCTTTGTCGGAATCGCTTTGGAGGCCAAATACTTTGAATCCCGGTAGCAGACCACGGATTGTTTTCCATAGCCGCCGGCTTGCATGCCCATCACGAGAGAAGCTCTTGACGAGTTGCACAGCTTTGAAAAAGCTCCCTCGACATGGCTCAGCAAACACATTTGGTGCATGACACACGGCGAGAAGGATGGCAGCCAGTGCGCTTAGTAGGAAGTAATTGAAAGCGTTCTGCTGGCGTGCGTATATATCGCTCGTTTCGTTCAGGTGGACAAGAACCTCGATGGTGTCCTGCGCGATGTCGAGGACCAATCTCGCTGCTTGCATATCTGCTTTGATGCTCGAGGAACTGAGGAGGTGATGGCGGTGGATCAGTGTGCGCATGTGATTGCCGCGGAGGTACAGTAGCATTCGTAGTCGATGCAGGACTCGAGGTTGGTTTCGTGGTGCAAGACCCAGACGGGGATGTCGGAGCTGGAGATCCGGCGGGATTGCGTTCAGCCAATTTTGAGTCAGAAAGTCCAAGAAGGCGACTGAATCCTTGGGGATGAATTGAGACGGCAGTTCAAATGGCGGGAGCGCTTCCCAGACTTTGGAACAAAGCCGGCCATATGAAACCATGCACCGAAGATAGGGATAGTCGTCACCCTGTTTCGAAAAGCCAAGTCAGTGAAAACCCTCAGTGCAATGAACAAAGCATCAAGGTCAGCTTACAGGTTCTGGTAACTCTGGGTCGATATCTCTGTCGATGAGCGAAAAAGAGAGACTTGTTCCAAAGCTCCAGCGGCGGTCAAGGACATAGACACACCAGAAAGTTCGCACCGCCAGATCCCGTTCCTTGTGGCCCTTGAAATTCTCCAAGAGAATTGCGCGTCGATGAAGCCCTATCTCCAGCACCTCACGACTGGAAATGCCAATCGCACGCCAAGCCAAGAGCTCTTCACCGCAGTGAAAGAAGTAGATGCTCTGTCTGAAAGTTGGTATGGGGACGTGGATGCAACAAGGTTGTGACCAGACTCACCAGCATTGTCATGATTTGAACCTCTTTTAAATCTATCTTGGCTTCACCCGAGACTCGGCAAACCACAGACTCAACAGAGTCCACGAGCTTTTGGCTCAAAACATTGGATCCTTTGGCCTCAATCACAATCGATGTAGCCAGGGCGACCTTGACTATTTGCACGTCCTTGAGCTCGATTTCGGATCGAGGATTCAGGGGGCTGTGTTGATGTGCAGAGGAATTTCCAGGGCTCCTAACATAGTCGAGAATGTAGGGTGCCTGTGAAGAAACCTCCTTGATGTTTGTAAAGGGGTACACAGACTCCACCTCTTCTTCGTAGACATCCAGAAGTCTTTGGATCTCGTCGAGTTCAAAGGTCAAGAGGCAGTCTGGCTCTTGCTGGGAGGGTCCTGTTTGGTGTCCCAAGTCTTCTGGAGAAGGGCCTTGTGACGCTACAGGGGACGCCGATCGACTCTCTGGAGCTTGATCGCCAGTTTGGATACCCATGCGAGTGAGAGAAGTCTCAGCGACGCGGAGGCTGAAGGTGGATCTCGTCGGGCCAACGAACTGCGGCTGTCTCGGCTCACTGGGGCGATAATTCGACTCGCTCATGTACACGGGGCTGGGGTTCTGCTGAGCGGCGATAGCAGGAGAGCGCGAGTTCATGTGCGCGGTTCTGGTGTTGATATCCCGCAGGGACGCAGTCAACGTGGCGACCTGTTCCCGGAGCCTGGCGACCTCGTCGCTTAAGCTGTCATCGTGTCGCCTACAGCTCAGGTCAGTCGCGCGTGGTAACTGGCTTGCACAGGGACGTTCATACTGATCAAGGCTGTCTCTTTCTGTCGAGACTTGGCGACTTGTTGCTTTTTGGGGTTGTTGCTGATGCAGCTGTTGATGCAGATCTTGCGACTGCGACTGCGACTGGCTGCTTGAGGCGAAGACGCAATCAGCCTCGCTGGAAATGCATCTCCGGCAAGCTTCCTCGTTGTCCTCTTTGATGCATTTCAGCTTCTTCTTTTTGCACTCATTGCTGCAGCGGGTTAGCATTTGCTGGCGTGCTGGTTTCCACACAACGTACCAGGCCACTGGCGCATACTTGGCCCGCTTCGACCGGCGATTTTCCGTCGTCGTCGTCACGGCCACCCCGCGTTTCAAGGCACGCGCTGACACTGCAGTCGGCGATTGCGGCGTCGCAGGGTCCAGCATATCGGCGTCGTCAGCGGTCATGACGGTACTCCTATGGAGATGCTGTCCCAGCCCAACTGTGTCGTGGACCCGCGGTAGTTGTAAGCTGCAGCTGTGTTGCGAGGGCGCGGTATTCGGTATTCGGGACGCGTAGCGTCAGCGCGTAGCTTCAGCGTGCTCGCCTTTATAAATCCTGGCTTATCTCTCGGTTAATATTAAATCTGCCCAGCACTGTCTGTGCAGTGTCTTTAGTCGGGGGCAAATCAGTAGACTACTACCCTAAAGAGACAAGCTTGGACCGTTGCTTTCTTCAGATTACTAAAGACATTCACTATACTAACAATCCAATGAGAACTGACGGTTGTCTGGTTTTTTTTTTTTTTTTTAGCGCTGCAGACTGCTACTTATTGATCCACGATTCTTCCCTAAAGCGTTAAGATGGACTCGCATTGGAAGACTGCTATCACGAGTACAATCGCTCTCCAAGTCCATCTCTGAGCCAGGCAAGCCGACCAAATGCTATATGCCTGTCAGTGTATGAGTACGTCATCAGTGCTATGGATGCGTTGCCAGTGCCATCGCTGGCGCCTGTCAGTGACATTTTCAGAAGGGGTAAAACAGGCGAAAGCATGTAGTGTTAGGGCTAGGCTGGCAGGGTGAGGAGGAGGTGGAAGATGGCTGATAGTATAAGAAGGGAAGGGAAGGGAGAAGGGGAGGGACCATTTCCTCTCTTAAAATAATTATATTTAAACTTTTAAGTTCTAACTATATTGCCAATAGTGGTTGGATTGCCGATGTTCACAATGATCTCGCAGAGAGACTGGGTCGGGTGAGCCCTCGGGTTCTGGGAGAGCTGGACTAGTTGCGTATTCCTTGCTGCGATGTTCGTGTAGGTTTGCATTCTGGGCTGCTGGTCCGCGTTTTTCATCTCCCTAGTCATCTTCCTGCCTAGCTCAACGGCTTCCTTGGCTGCCGCGTGCGTCTCAGCGATGGTCTGGCGGTAGCGTTCGCTGCACTTTTTGCATCTGACTGCATCTTTGTGATGTTCCCAGTAGCACGGTCGTCTGCGTTTTTAACTGCATAATATGTTCCGTGAGCTGTGCATTCGACCTGTCTTAACACCTCCTTTACCCCTACGTGGAAGGTGTGAAAGACTGTATGGACGCTCGCGAGGTCCTAGATGTTCTGCATTTTCATAATGAGGACCAGAGATCCGACGACAAGCTGCGTGACCTCTTCTAGCTGAACCAGCTGGCTTGAATCTCAGAACAGAGCTGACACCTGGTATAAGATGGTGGGACGGAACCAAGCGTACTAGAATATTTGAGCTGCAGGTATCATCTCCAACACAAAGGCCTCTCAACTTGCGGCCATAGTGCGTCTCGGATAGACTTTCGTTTTAATGCTCTCCCAAGTGCTTCGCTGTTTGAAACTTGTGCGGTAGCTGGTGTGTCACTCACATCCGCCGAATGCAAGAGGCACACAGCTTCGGCCCTCGATTCACTAGGCCGGCTACAGAACTGCCAACTTGGGTCTAATAAAATGGAGAGGTCAGTCACCTGTCTTACTCGTTTGTGTACGAGATGGCGGCGCACAATTTGTAATCATGAAATACTCTACAAGAAAAGCTGGGCTTTATTATTAGCGAAAAGATGGGCAGCTATAATTTAACAATCATATAGCCAGTAAAACCCACGACTTAGCATTTGTATCAATTCCTTACACAAGATTTATCGCTCTTTTTTTGCCCGCGAGTAACCATTCCGCCATCGCCTCTGATGAGAACCCTGCATCTTCAAAGCATTCTTCCAGCTTAATGATACCTAGCCTACTAAAATAGCCCGTCTCTGAATGCTCCTGAACAAGTAAGGCGTACCCATTCTTATCTTCACAAGAATCGTCAGTCCATTCATTTACCACCAAACCCTACTAGTAAGCACTTCACTATGAATGTTCCTGTCGACTTGGGCTGGTCACACAAGACCCAGGTGATGATAGTCCCGTTACTAGATGCCCGAAGAGCTATTCTCTTGTGGCCGTAGCCATCGTATCGGGAATAAAAGCTCTGATCAAGTCTCACCCCAGCGTCAAGAACTGCGTCTCGAACTTTGCCAGCAACCAGCAACCGTCCGTTTTTGACCTCGCCGAATGGACCATTACCAACAGGAGTTATGTCCGTTTGAAGAATATCAAGACATGGTATCCACTCTCTGTTTCTTAATGGCTTCCACTCTTCAGCTTGAAGCTCGTCCCAGGCTACAACTCTGGTTTCTCTGCGTGGCCAGGGAGTTAGATAGCCAACGGACCGTCCTAGGCCAGCCCAAGACCAGGTTGGACTAGCGTTCCTCGCGGGCTTGTCGCTCTGAAGTTTTTGGTCGTCACCAATCGGATACCACGTGAGACCAAAGGCTAGATCATCCTTCCAGATTCCCGCAAGGTAGTCATCATTGAGTTTGTCGCGAAAAGCCGCCGCGATACCACCTAGTGCCGGGAGGCGATCACTTCCATCTGAGAGTTTGCTCATGCTGAACCTGCACACAAGATCATACCAATGAGAAAGCAATGACGCTCGAGGCTCAATACAGAGTACGTTCTTTGGTATTTTAAACAGATGCCATGTTGCAGAATCTGGCGGTGTCGCATATCTGACTGTTTCAACTCGGCGTACGCAATTGCATTCAAATAAGATCTTGTCTCGACCAAAGTTCAAGACCCGTGGGGACAGTAGTCGTTCCTGCAAGGCCCATGCCCTGAGATCCAAAGGATCGATCCTGTCCTCGTGCGGGCCCTCATAAGGCTTTATTGGGGCTTTGAGTTGGATTGTTGCGGGAAGTATCGGAGGTCTCTGTTTTATATCGATGAAGACGTTGAAAAGAGTTTCCGGAGGGGAGATAGTCTGAAGACCTCTTGAGGAGTCAGACGCTCCACGAGCTGCGATTGTGAAAGCGGAATTTGCGTAAACATCTTTCATAAAGGCACACTCTTTCTGCCAGTCGTCTTCGTCTCCTTGAAGGATACAGAGGCTGTCAATCCATAGGTAGCGGTATCCGAGACCTCGAGTCACATTGATGGACTCGCGGAACGTGCGTGGAAGCGAATCATACGGAATCTCACGAAGATGATCCGCCAGATTTCTTCTCGTCGTCATCGGTGGCTTTTGCTTACCCCAGCAGTGACTGAGAGCGACATAGCATCCCCTCGCACGATTGGTGATTATTAATCGCGGTTCTTGCCTGTCTTCGAAGCTGCCAACATCGATAAGGCGAGTTGGAAGTGTCATGTCCTCAATCGGAGTACATCCTGCGTGATTCTCGGAGCAATCCTGCATCCACTCTTGCCAAAGCTTCAGGTCGGGCGAAGTCGCCCGTTGCCTGCAGGCGAATGGAAGAATGTCCCCGTCCACAGGAAGGACTTCGAATTTTCCACAAAGCTTTGGGAACCTCCTCGTCGCAGCCTTGTATTGATATTCGAGTCCCCATATGGCTGTAGAAACAGGCGCGTACGTCTCTGGACAGCGCAACTTTAACGCGACAAGCCAGAAGCCTTCCTCTAGGGTTTGTGGATCCCAATTAGTCACAGAGCGATGCACATCGCCGGATTGAAGAGCCTGATAATCAATTTGACACGCGAGCAGAGCACACAACTTGCAGCCTCGTTCCGCAGCAGCGGCCAACTGCTCAGGTGTCTTATGGTGGGCGATAGGGATACCTCGATATCTGGATGAATTCCGGACAACGATGGGAACCGCCGTTGGGTCATGGAACAGAGCAGCCCAGTCGAAAGATGCACAAAGATCACAAAATATGCTGCTTGCGTCATTGGTAAACGCCATCGTGTGGGGATTCGAGGAAGCCTGGAGTCAGAGGTGGGGGACGTATACCGGCCTGGGAGTCGTAAAATATCTCCAAATACAATGGGGCTTGTCCTTGAGTGGATGGGATGAAATGTGTCCCAGAGGGTGTTGTGGGATTGTTGTTATTGTCACGGGGACTGATTCCAAGGTGGTTATTATCTGATGGGTGAGACATTTTCAAACAATCCTAAGTGTCAGCCGGGATGACTAAGGAAAGAAGGGTCAAAGAGACCGAAAGGAGGAATAACCTCGCCGACAAGGAACAAGCAAATACATCATCATAAGTCACGACAACAGCCCTATTACGGCTGTAATCATCATCAATTGCAATCGCCTATTTAGCCCCGTTATCATCATCATCAATTTCCCTGTGCCGTAACGCAATTCCGGCCGCTAGACCGATTTGACCCGGTCACGTGTCGGGTACTAAAACATGCCACGTGACCAAATAGCTTGATTAGCCGTACCTAACGCTATGCACGACCTGCTTCTGGCGATGCCAGCACGCCTGAGTATCGCTGCTTGTAGTACGCTACCACGAGCCGTGAGGGCAGGTTGAAGAGGAGTTCGTAGTGCGGGATAGTTGAGCATCACTGCCTAATGTCGTCCCTTTCTAGACCAACCCTTAGCTGCATTACGCTTGTAAGCTTGCCATCTGCATGGCTCAAGGCTGAAAGGAACATCTTACCATTCGCGACGCTGTCAGGCCAGGTTTGACGACGCCCCGCGCCAAGGTCCGATGCTCGTTTGCTAACGGCTGGATCTTGATACACGGTGGTTGGTATGCCAGAAGCATCCACACTCGAGACCAGCACCTGATCTTGGACAAAAGTTGTCAATCTGCCCAGAACTGCGAGTTCGAACTTCAACTTAATGCTGTACACAAAGCATTTGAGGACAATTTGGAGGATTCGAAAGCCCGCGTATTGGACGCCCATCAGAACAAAGTCCATGAGGACGAGAACTACATTCATGGTGATGAGTTCTGCCATCAATCGCCGTTTCCTTCTTTCTGCCGTATATGCCAGGAGCTTGGTCGTTGCCCAGATGTAGAGCCCCGATATGATGAACTCCTGCACGCAGAATACAGTGATCTGTATTATCTCCATGACGCGATATCCACGTGTGAACGGTTCCGGAATGAGATCGACATCGTTGCCGAGTGATAACACCGTCGTGGGAATAAGGAGGACGATGGCATTGATGATAATCATTGCCAGAACACCGCGAAGGATAAGCCGGCTCTGGAGGACAAGATGAAGACGTGACCATAGGACGAGCGATTGTCCAACGATGAAGGCCCACCATCCGGCAATGGTCACAGCACTTTGAACGAACTTATTAGGGGTTATGTCGAAGAAGTAGGTTGAGAAGCCGGTGGTGGTGGCGATCAGGCCAAGGCTCGCGACTAGAAGACTCCAGAAATACCATCCAACGTATCTCTTGAAGGTGGCAAAGATTAGAACAATGATTTCCACGGCATTGTACAGGGTGGCCCCTATACAGCCAGCAAAAAAGTACGCCACGGACGGGCTGCTCTCGCTGGCTTGGCCGAAAGTCAACATGCTCTAATGCCGAGGCAGGTTGCACAGTTGCCCAAAGATGGATGACGTCCTGGAGTTGCTCCAAAAATGGGCTTGAACCGGCCTTATCTAAATACTAACGCGAGGGCGCTGGGGCCCAGAAGCCGGTCACCCTTGAAGAGCGATTGGCTGCACAGTATGTAGAGTGGAAGCGATTTCCTGAGAGGAGGAAAACACCAGGGGCCTCGCCATGTGATGAAGGGGCCCGAGTCACGCAAGGTGTCTTCCGCTGGTAGGCTTGGAAAGTTAAATTAATTGTTAAAGGGAGCTGCTCTCAGCGGCTTGTCAAGAGGTTGGCGAAGATGGTTCGATGTCTTCCAAGCCATACTTCCATGCTTCTGAAGCTTCTAAAGCCTAGAAGATGCCGCCGACCGACCCTTAAAGCTTAATGAAGCGGTCTTGGGCTGAACTGACCAACTGGACAAGGCTCGTATGACGCGGGAATAAGGCTGCCCCATTTGCGCCAAGCGCACTTCTGGAACGTTTCAATATAATACAGACGGCTTATCCCTTCTAGTAGTCACGATTATCTTCGCCGCTTGGGGAGCTGTGCCAGTGTCGTTATTATTGAAATGGGCGCTGGCATGCCTGGGAGGCTGTAGAGATTAAATTAAACCATTACGTACCTTTTATGGGTTGTGGTGGCGAAGTATCAAAATAACTTTCATCATGAGTAGACTAGCTTGCCTAGACAGCCAATGAAGCTCTGGGTTCCTACACCCTACTAGACTTGTAGGGGGTTCCCCATAGTCTGCACAGTCCCTCTACTTTTGAGTCATTCACGGCAGATAAATCAGGCATGCAATCAGTAAATGGCAAGGGCTACTACATCTTTAAATGCGCCAGTTCGCCCCGTACCGGCTGATTGGTTCGGAGCCGGAGGGATTTGATTTAAGGGGCGGATCAATGGTACGCGCGGTGTGAAGCTTGATATATACACAGGTAGTTAGTGTCAAGTAAGAATCATCGACGAAATACAACCAACCTTGAACTGTTTCCTTTCCTAATTCCCCTGCAATTGACCCTCCACCGTCCATAAAACAGTCACGGCCTCTATTTTTAGCATATGCGACTTAATGAATCGCCAATTCATCCACGTTTCAACTCCCCGACTCAGGTCTCGCTTGAGGCATGTCAAGATGCTACATAAGCTCTACGGCATTGTACGAACCTCCCTAGATGCCCGTTACTTTCCAGAATAGCCTCTGCATCCTCAGAGTCTCTATAAACCAATCATCACCCTTCCGCCTCCACGTCTCGTAATAATATCCCCCGCCTGTTCCATGCATTCCATCCGTTCCCTTAGTACCAGCATGATACACAAGACCCCAGATTGCTTTAATCTCGTCGGGGCCAGTCTGCTCCATCTCTCCCTCCCCGACGACGTGAATAGTCTGCTGATCCGCGAACATCTTCATGCACAAGACTTTCCATTCCTCCCTCGACGACAGGACAAATCTGACTCCGCCTTCATCGAGGACGGAGCCGCTCGGGTCGACAAATTCGACGCTTACTTCGGGCAGCATGATGTGGTCAAAGAACTGCCACTGTTGGGTATCGGCGAAGCGGCAGTACTGTAACTTCTTGCGACGAATAATCTCAGCGGCATCGGGGGAAAGCCTCATCTTGGCTAGTATAAGAAAATTCGGCCTGGATGGCGGAAGATGATTGAATGATAGTAGAAGAAACTTGGCACCATATGGCGTGAGAAGGATTGTATGGTTCTGATTCCTGAATCTGTGTAACAAGGCTGGAGTATATGCCACAAAGCATAAGGGACAACAACGTATTTGTACTCTTGTTGCATTCAAGCGGTGTTATTACAAGGAGCTAGAAACAGGTAGCGGGGCGCGTCAGCAGCTGCGAAAACGACAGGGTTCTCCCGACTTATTTTCTGACACGCAGAAAGCCTCCGATACGGCGTCGGAGGCATCGCACCAAATTACCGTATTCTAGGCTGCATTTCTACCGGAGGCTTCCCATTTGCCGCCCCAGTTCCAGTGGTAAGCTTACTCTGATGTGCCATGCGCTTATTTCCTGTTTTCTTTAAAACTGCTCGTCGAAGACGATCAGGATCTGGAAGAGACAAATAGGTAGCTTCCACCTCGTCTTCTTCTGTTAGCTTCGGAAAACCCAGATATGGCTTCCAACGAAAAGCAAGAAAGCACAGTAGCTGATGTGTCAGTCAACACGCCAAACACTACCGTGACCGACGGCTCTGATTCGACCAGTGACCAGACACTCCAGGCTGGCGATGTCAAGGAAGCACAGGATGGACCACCTCCCGTTACTCGGAACGAGAACGCAGCGGTATTCAACAGAGACTGGCGATTCTGGATGGTTATGTTGACCCTCGCCGTCGGCGTTCTCCTCGTCTCCCTCGAAAACACCATCGTCATCACCTCTCTGCCGACCATTGTCGCCGACCTTCAAATCGGAAGTAGCTACATCTGGATCACCAATGTCTTCTTCCTTACCAGGTTAGCTTTACCCCGAAACCATGGAGCCTGCCTCTGCTGACAGCTTTGCAGTGCCGCTCTGCAACCCCTGTTTGGCCAGCTTTGCAACTTGTTCGGACGGAAGAGCATCATGGTGTTTATATTCGCTACGTACACTCTCGGGAGTGGTATAGCTGGCGGTGCGAATGGCGCTGCAATGATCATCGCTGGGAGGGCGATCCAAGGTATCGGCAGTGGCGGCTTGAACATGGCGGCCGACGTGATTATTTCAGATATGGTGCCGCTGCGGTACCGTGGCAACTACATCGCCATGCTTCTCCTCATCGCTACGGTCGGTTTTGCAATCGGACCTTTCATGGGGGGCATTATCGTGGAGAACACGACGTGGAGATGGGTACGTCGTTCCCAGGACCTAATGTTGATAAATGCTAATACGCTCAGGTCTTCTACCTCAATCTCCCCATCGGCGTGATAGGAATGGTCGTCTCCTACTTCTTCCTCAACCTGAAGTACAACCGTGCCGAGTCCGTCATGGACAAGCTGCGCCGCATCGACTACATTGGGAACCTCATCCTCATTGCCTCAGCCATCTCGATCCTCATCGCGCTGACTTGGGCCGGGCCGGTGTATCCCTGGACTGACGCCCGGATCCTGGCCCCTTTGCTCGTCGGGTTTGCAGGGCTTGTCGGGTTCGTCGTTTTCGAAGCTTCTGGTATACCTGTCGAGCCTGTCATGCCCATCCGGCTGTTCCCGAATCGCACGTCTCGCATCATCTACCTGAACACGTTTCTCAACTCGATGCTCATCTTCTGGTGCTTCTTCTTCCTTCCGCTGTACTTCCAGGGGGTGCAGCTCTCGTCGCCGTCGAGGTCTGGGGTGCAGCTCTTCCCGGTGACGCTTATCGCCGTCCCCGGCGCTGCCCTCTCTGCGGTAGCACTCTCCCGCTGGGGCAAATACAAGACTCTTCACGTCCTGGGATTCTTTCTAATGACCGGTGGAGTTGGTACACTCGCCGTACTGAAAAAGGATAGTTCGGTGGCGGTATGGGTCCTCATTCAAGCCGTTCCAGCAGTTGGTTCCGGCTTCCTTCTCAACACGCTCCTCCCAGCCTTCCAGGCGTCATTGGCGGAGGCCGATCAGGCTGCTGCAACCGGGTCGTGGGCTTTCATTCGGTCATTTGGCCTGGTTTGGGGCGTCGCCGTTGCGAGTGCCGTCTTCAACAACTACGTGAAGCAATACGCGTCACTGATAGACGACCCAGCTGTAAGAGAAATGCTCAGCAACGGCGATGCATATGGGAGTGCGACGCGGGCGTTTATCATGCAGTTTGACGAGCCGACGAGGGGGCAGGTCCAAGACGTCTTTCTTAAGGCTTTAAAAAAGGTGTTTATTATTTCTTCCGCATTTGGCGGGACGGCCTTTATTACTGCTCTGTTTGAGAAGGACATACCTTTGAGAAAGGAGCTTGATACGGAGTACGGTCTCGAGGAACGGAAGTCGGGAGAAAAAGGGGACGCAGCGTAACCGGGCTACGTTTGGGCCGTCCTTGTTGCGACCCTAGCCGGGCAAAACCATTGTATTCATATCTAAACCAATTCTCCTATAATATAGGCTTTTAATTATAGTACAAACAGGAACGGGGTGTCTACGGTGCATAATGCCGCATGTAGATCCCCCACGACCGATCCCCAAAAAGCCTCCGTATCTTCACTCAAAGCCTCCGCATCCCCCCCCCAACTCAAAGCCTCCGTAGCCGTGAGATCCGGCACGCACGCTAGCCCGCTCAATTCACCCGGCCCCGGAGCCTCGTCAGCAACTTGACTTCTGCGTCATCTCTTGTACCCGTGGAGTCCTTCACACGCGACGAGACCGTCTTTTCTTTTCTTTTTCTAGAACAAGAGAAGCACATGGACGCATCGACTCACCCGAACCAGGTTCGCGCTGCCTGCGAGCGCTGCCGCCAATTGAAGCTGCGATGCCTTCGCCAGACACCCCAAGAACCATCCTGCACGCGGTGTACGCGTCTCAGTCTGCACTGCCAGGCAGGCTCCCAGCGCAAGGTCGGGAGGCCACCAACAAGAGACGTTGTCAGAAGCCGACGGCATCAACAGCCTCAGACGCATCAACAGCCTCAGACGCCCGACGTGGACGCTGGGGGTGAAATGTGCGACACCGACTTCCAATTCTTGGACGGCCTAGCCGCCAAGGGTACCGTCAACATTGACTGGCCTACGCCTGGGGTCTCCCCTTTTGAATTTGACAGCCTCGACAAGATGGCTCTACCGCCTGATTATTTTTATCTGATGCAAGGACTTCCGTCACCGCACCGCGACCAAGCACTGGTGGCGTCGTCGAGGTCGCAAATCGGATCTTCGTCAGAAGCCCACTTCGAAACACTGTCAAGGATTAACATCGAGCTTCATGGCCTATGCAGTTCTATTTTTCAATATACCGTGGGTATGGACTTTGAAACGTTCGCTTGCTTCACAGTCGGCGACTTTCAAGGAATGAAGGCGTTCAGAACCATTATGCGGACTGCGCAAGAGTATCTCGTCGCTATCAAGGGTTTACATAAGATGGTCGGAACCAAAACGACTCCGGCTGTCCCATCTGCAACTTCGACAGTAACTCCGCTGGAAAAGGCATGCCCATGCCCTACACCGTCGAGTGCTCCCACTGCTTTACTCGATACTATACTCCCTGGTCTTTCCGAACCGCCGCGCCCTGAACCCGGACTAGATCAGCCTCCTTCGGCGACTCACACTCTCGACTCCCCAACCGCATTCCTCGTCATCTCGTGCTTCGTCCAACTCATCCGACCACTCGAGTTTGTCATCACCATGATGCAAACCCACATCGCCGACAACACCCTAATCACCCACCCGCCCGGTGAGGGCATATTATTCGCCGACGTGCCCGTCGTCAACTTCTCCACCCAGGCACTACTAGCCATCGAGCTCACCCAGAATACCATAGGTCAGATCCAGCTTGTGCTGGGGCTACCGAGTCCCTGGTCGCAGAAGAGCATCTGGACTGGTCTGCTCTCATCCCAAAGGTATCGCGATATTTTAAACGAGGAGCTGGGCGTGGTGGAGGGACTTTGGACGACGAGGCCGGCGAGGTTGATGGAGATGATTAGCGTCACCAAGGACGTGCTTTTAGAACACTCTATGGGGAGAGACTGGTGATTGTAAGCGAGACTTTAACTGCATTCGTATTATCGCTGCTTAGATAGTGCTTTAGTAGCTGCTACTCACCTAGCCGCCCCACCTTATGCTGTAAGCTCATCCTCAGACCTTGTCGGCCGAGGCACGGTTCGATCATAAACGGATAAAAGTATGCCGGAGGCCGACAATGGGCGTATAATTTGACGAAAGCAATTGCGCCTAACATTGTCCAAGCTCGAAAACCTCCCACGAGCTTCACTCACAGATTTGATTTTCTATGGACAGCCGCTCGACTACCCGTGCCTCGTTGGCATGCCTGCCCTGCCGAAATCAACACCTGAAATGTGATGCCATACGCCCTTGCTGTTCACGATGTCAAGGGTTGTCCAGATCTTGCTCATATCCTGAGTCACGCCGCAGCGGAAAATCTAGGGCGTCTTCGACTCTCAGAGCACATAAACTACCGACATCAGCTCCCTGCCACTTGCCAATAGCCACTCAATCGATCACGTCCTTTGCTCACGAATACGACTTCTCAGAGTCATATACAAACCACCCGGGTTTCACCCCAGTTTCCCTTGTCGAGAGCAACCGAAGCTTAGACGACACTCATTTGGACCTATATTACGAATACTTCCACTGCAGTCATCCCTTTGTCCTTCCAAGAGCAGCTCTTCAGGACAGCCTCGTCACTCCTAACGGTCAGCACCTGATTGCCGTCATGCAATGCATTGGTTCGTTCTACACGGACCCTCAGGCACACAGTAACGACCTCATGCACACGGGATTGAGTGATCTGGTAGATGGCTTTGCAGTGCAAACGACCATCCTGATGGCTCTGGCAAAGAGCATGTGTTCTGAGCAACCAGCTGCTGAAGACCTGTTGGCACAGGCAATCGAACAAGCCAAAAGCATCGGAATGCACACTAAAAGCTTTGCTGATGCTACGCAAGTATCCAATCCTGTTCTTGCCGAGAGCTGGAGACGGACATGGTGGATGCTATATTTAGTAGACGCACACTTTTCTGTTATTCGCCGCGATTACGCGCCAACCCTCGAAAGTGCAATTCATGATGTCGACTTGCCCTGCGAAGACCAGGAGTATGATTCCATGGTAAATCGCAAAACTCTGAGTACTTGTGGACATGCTAAACTGTCACGTAGGAAATACCTCAAGAAACCGCCTCTTGGCAGGAATATACCAACAGAGAATATGCTCTCGAAGAAAAACAGTTCTCATCGTTTGCCTACTTTATCGACGCGACAGACATATTTGTTTCATCGTTACGGGCAGCGCTTGGTTTTGAGGATATATCGGAAGCGGAGATCCTTTCCGACAACCTGGAAGTCACCATCGCAGGCTGGCTTGTCATGCTCCCGCCTGACAAGCGGGGCGCCGGGATGAAGTCTGCTTCTGTAGACCAGCTCATATTCCAGTCTCATATGATGATTTACACGTAGGAAAAGTCTCAACCCGATTAACTGACTTAACCTGAGATCTAAAAGGATATGCAGAGCGATTGCCTACATACACAGGCCTCTTTCTACCCTCCGATACGATCCAGCCGAAGGAATCTCGACTTGCGGTTCGCCGCCACCGCCGCTTACTTCAGGAATGAGCATCGGAAGTGCACTAGATCGGCAAACACATCTAGAGAAGCTCTTGCAGGCCGTCCGTAAACAGAATCAGTGCCTGATAATCCTGCCTCTTGGCTCTGCTCAACTCTCACCCTTCATCATCTGTATGGTTGCGTGCTGTACTATTGCTCATCTTGTCGCCTGCAAGTCGGCGCTTACGCTAGACGAAGCTGACGCAGCTCGATCTCGAATTCGCCTTTGTATGGGCACCCTCAAGCATTACGAAGACATTTGGCCTCGAGCCAAGAAGATACTACGAGAGCTGAAGAGCATCGCCCACGCCATCTTGCAAGCCAGAACAACTTCACAGTCTCCAGTAACAGACTACAAGATATTGGCAGAACAAAATCGTACGCCGGTCAGTCCGTTGGATAGTGAATGGTTACACGCCTTAGGCAACATGGTATGAAACAAGACAAAGAGAATTCTCATGAGTTGAAGACTTGCTGGCTCACAATGCCCGGGCACTTCAGCTCATCAGCAAACTTGAAGGGGCTTATAACCATTAGTTAACACATGTACAAGTTTATGGACCATGAATAGCACCATGACTGTTATACCTCCTATGAAGCACGGCTTAGATGACAAGTTTGGAGGAAATCGTGAAGCTGAAACTGATAATCACATATCCTGCTAATTTTCTAAGGGAGAAAATGGTGGTGTTGGGACATTTCTTCTCTCAACGAGCCTCCAGACCATCTTCTATCACATCGATGCTTGCTGACAAATGATGCTTGACCCCTTCCATCCCTGGCGGCTTCGTATCCCGAATCGCCTAATGGTGGGGCCGAAGAAACGGAGCTCGACATCGGCTGGACGAGCGCCATCCTGAACAGCCTAACGGTGGGTCTAAAAGAGCTCCGGTATTGGCTGGACGAGCACCATCCCGAATAGCCTAACATGGACATCTTGGCTTCGGCTCGGAGTTCAAAAGATTTTCGAGAAGCAAGATTTGTTTCTTTTATAAAATGGCTTCCTGAGCTCTCGTTTAATGTCAACTGGATCAAGTGTGCAAACTGACGCAACCTAACCTGTCCTAAAATGGCTCACCTCTTCCGGACCACGGCCCTCGGCGCAACTGTACGAACAGTGTCGGCAGGTCGACTGTTGGGATTCCCAAGCAATAAATCCAAATACTTTTCAGCAGAGGGCTCTGAGTCGCCTGAAGTCAGCGACCTCGATAGTCAGAGCGTTGTGATCGTTGGATGGTGGGTGTTCCCAGCATGCCTCAGCCCTACCCTTAAAGCTCACTGTCATTCTAGGGAATCGACTGATGATCCCGAGAATCCTCGCAACTGGTCAACTACAAGAAAGTCTCTAGTGGCCTTTCTGATATGGTAAGTTGCTCCTGACCACCACCTGCACCCACAGATGTCTCAATGCTCACGAAATTGTCCAGCATGTACACGTTTACGATCTATTGCGGGTCTTCTATATACGTCCCAAGCGTAGAGTACGTTCCTGCAACCTCATTCCAAAGAAATTAACACACCTTTGCTATCAAATACTAACATTGGGCAGGCAAGTTATTGCCAACTTTGGTGTCTCGGAGGCTGTCGCATCTCTTGGTCTGGCTCTCTACGTCCTTGGTTGTATGTGTCACTAACTCACAATCTACCATCCGTGCTTTTCTTGTACACTCAGCTGATCGATATTACTAGATGGAATTGGCCCCCTACTCTTCTCTCCGTTGAGTGAGATCCCATACATTGGTCGAAACCCGATATACATCATTACGTTCGCAATCTTTATAATGCTCTCTGTCGCGGCGTCGCTCTGTAGCAATTTTGCAGGCTTTCTTGTTTTAAGGTTCCTGCAAGGCTTCTTTGGCAGTCCATGTTTAGCAACTGGAGCTGCAACCTTGAGTGATATGGTAGGAGAGACTTTTCTACATTTTTCACTTCTCTGTCTTCCCACGTCTAACATCAAACAGTTTTCCGTCATCTATATACCATACAGCCTTTCAGCCTGGTCTGGAGCTATGTATTGTGGTCCAGCACTCGGACCCTTGCTGTCTGGATTCGCCGTCACTGCCAAAAGGTAACTGCTTTACTTCCAGCTTCTCATTGTCTATTCTAACAGAGCAGCTGGCGATGGTCAATGTGGGAGCTCCTTTGGCTCTCTGGCGTCATGTTCGCTCCACTCTTCTTCTTCTTGCCTGAGACTTCAACACCAACGCTTCTATATCACAAAGCCAAACGTCTTAGAATGGAGACAAGGTCGGCGAAATACATTCCGGATATCACGTTAAACTCGAAGAACGTCTCGCGGAAGGAGGCTGTCAAGATTGCCCTAGTGAAACCTTTCGAAATCTGCCTCAAGGATCCAGCAATTGCTTTTGTTAATATATATGTAAGCTTCAGTATGCTTTATGGCTGCTTGTCCTTTGGTCTTATATGAAACATGCTCACCTTTCCTGGCAGACGTCTTTCACCTACGGTATTTACTATTCGTTCTTCGAAGTCTTCCCACTGGTTTACCCTAAGATTTACGGCATGAACCTCGGCGAGTCTAGCGCAGTCTTCGTCTGCGTGCTTATAGCATGCGTCATAGGTGTAATCTGGTACTGCTTTTGGTACCGCCTCTTTGTCGAAAAGCGGTTCAAGAGTCTTGGCACTTTTGATACCCAGGAGACCTTTCTGCGCCCTGGACTAGTTGGTGTTTTTGGAGTTCCGGTCGGCATGTTCCTGTTCGGCTGGGCTGCACGGGATTCTGTACCTTGGGAAGTTCCTACCCTCGGTATCATTGTATACTGTGGATCCTCGTTCGCTGTTGGACTGGGTTTATTCATTTACTTGCCACTCAGCTATCCGCAGTATGCAGCCAGTCTGTTTGCCGCGAATGATGCGTTGAGAAGTTCCTTCGCAGCTGGTGCGATCCTCTTTGGACGGCCACTCTATATCAATATGGGAGTTGAAAAGGGATGCAGTTTGCTAGGTGGTTTGAGTGTGCTCGGGGTGGTGGGATTTTGGTATCTGTTCATCAACGGGGAAAAGCTACGGAGCAGGAGTAAGTTCACTGTTCACGGACAGGAGTAGCTCAGCCCTAACCTGTACTATACTGTACCAAGGGTGCACTGTGCTTTGTCAAAGTACACACAAACTGGCTCGTACATGCTGCCACGGGCTTTGGTATTTCATCAAAAGACATCATTTTTGCTGGTGCACTCAGGAAGTCCCTCCTTAATGCTCCCGGGCGTGATAAATTTCATCCATCCATGTATGAGCACGTGCTGCGACTTAAATCTTTATCCCGCTTCTGGCACTAGAAATCGGAAGCAAACACATAGCAATAGGTTACAAGAGCTAGAGTACGTCTCACAGTGTGCCCAATAGTTAGGCGACTCTCCAACAAATATTTGGGTCGCATTTATCGAGATTCCCGAGAGGAATGTAGGGAGCAGCGTGATGAAATGGAAGATGGGATTGCCTGTGATATGATGCAGTTCTGGGAAACCTGTGACTATATGCTGCGCATCTGTCAAATACCCAGGTATAAAATGCTCTGTCCTATGCCTCATCCGATATCTTCACGACAACTTTACCTCTCGCCCGACCCGACTCGACCTTTTCCCACGCCTCGGCAAAGCCCTCAAATTCAACCACGCTATCGATGTTTGGCTTGAGCTTCCCAGCCTCAAGCAGCCCCGTGATGATATCCAGATCCTTTCCAAGCGGCGAAATCACAAACCACAAGCTATGTACCTTCTTTTTGACCTCCTTTGGTCGGCTTTCCTCTGGCAAGCTGCAGACACTAATCAGATTACCGCCGTCTTTGACAGCGTACCATGACTGGGCGAGCGTTGATCCGCCAATGCAATCGAAGACCAGGTCGACCTCTCGAGATGCGGGATCCTCAGCCACCCAGTCACCGATGCTTTGCTTGGTATAGTCAATTGTATCCGTGGCGCCGAGCTGTCGAGCAAAGTCGAAGTTCTTCGGCCCAACAACAGCCACAATGGCGGCTGCTCCAGCGGCTCGAGCAAGTTGAACCGCCCAGCTGCCGACTCCCCCAGCCCCGGCGGTGATTAGGACGCGCACCTGGGCATTCTTTCGCCGTGCGTCCGCGTCGCCTGTCAGTGCCTTGGGATCCAGACCGCCTTGCGTGAAGAGCGACTGGTACGCCGTCAAGGCGCTAATGGGAGTCGCCGCCGTTTCGGCCCAGCTGAGGTTCTTGGGCCTGATGGCCAGCTCAGAAACGCGCGCCAGGACGTACTCGGCTGCGGCTCCCGGGCGGTTGGCTTCGATGCGGGCATAAACCTCGTCGCCGGTCCTGAAACCGCTGTCGGCCGGTGCAGAGACGACGGTGCCGGCAAGGTCCTGCCCGGGGATGGGTATCTTATCGTCGCCGATGAATTCGGGTGCCCAGAGAGCCCAATCCAGTTCACCCTTAACAGGTGCTGTGGCGTGGACCTTGACAAGAACGTCTTCAGGATGAGTGGGCACGGGGACGGGTTTCTCGGTCAGAATGAGCTTGTGAGAGTGTTTGTCGGGCTGGAGAATTGCCTTCATTGTGGCCGGAAGACTAGATGAAGCCATGGTGGGGCTGATTGTTGTAGAGGAACGGGCTGTAAGAGCGTTGAAGATTGGTTTGCTTGAATGAAGACGAGCAATGTTGCAGCTGGATATAAGAGCTCTGCGTAAGTGAGAAGAAGCTCTGGGGACAATTGGTGGCATCCCGAGATGAAGATGGGTGGCTCAGCTATTCACTTTGTCCACATCGATTTACAGTACCAGCACCAACACCTTTATATGAGTTCATGGTCAAACAAGTCAGAGCTGAAGGCCCCAAGTATTTGCCGCTCAATCACAGCAAGCCCCGTGCTACTTGGCGACATACACGCACTGTTCCAATGCAGTACAGGGTTTAGGTTTCGGCGCCGACGCCGACGCATTACCAATCAAAGGCGAAATACCCTCGTGTCCTGCATAAAGGCTGACTCAGAATTACGACAATAGAGCATTGGAAAGCGGGGGGAAATAGTGCGATTGCCCTACCTCCGCGGAATGAAAGCCTGCAGTGTTCGCCCCACTCCAACCTACTTCCCAATGAAGTAATTATATTAGTTCTGCATCGTCTTGGCAAATTTCAGCTGACCATGTGGCGGATCTAGACATGGCTATTCAATGCAAGATTATCACCCCATGGTGGAATGAATGTCTGGAGAGCCGTAACCGAAATCCAGACACTGTGCCATGGATGGATATTTCGGTTGTGTTGGCCCATCCACAGGTACGTGGAACGCCGTGTGCGAGCAAGCTCAGTGGTAAGCGGACAGATGAAAAGAAAGCCTCTATCCGCATGTGATTTGAATCCACTTATCTTGAGCATACCTGTACGACTCACTTGTTCCACGGTTGCCACTTCGCAATTAAGCTCTCGCTTCTAAGATCTTAGTCTACAACACGAACTTCTGGGCGGCATTATAACCATGGCTTCTCAAGCGTTGACTTGAATCTTCGGTGGCAGGATCAGAATGTGGTCAAGAAGAACGGCGAGTGGACGATTAACGGGTAAGTGAAACCCGTGTGTGTTGACGAGCTCTATGCTATGCCATACCATTCAAGCTAGATTAAAGCTTCATGCTGACACTTTTATCTCTGCAGACGACCAACAGTTGGCGTTGCACCGTCATATTTACTCCAGCCACCCAACTTGACCGAAAAGACGTGGGTTGCCGGACAAGCATAAATGGCTGAGAGAAGGTAGATCGAGGCTGAGTGCTCCAGAACCAACAGAGCACATGGCGGCTCGTCTTCTGCGCAGTCTCCGCGCACCGGTCCATTCAAGTGCTGTTGAATAACAATAGTGAGCAATACGACATCTGGAGCCATCTCAAAGCCAAAAGGAAAGTAATCGAGACGTTCACAAGTCGAGAGCTCGGCGCTTGGAATCGGTCGGCTGGTATTGTTGAACTTGAAGTCGCAAAGTAGAGTCGAGTAATACCGGCGGCATAGAATGATTGGATGGACCTTGGAAGGATTGAGTATTTGGTCGGTTGTTCCATCTCCAGCATCCAGTTCATTCACGTGGCGCTTGCGTCTCCTGGGCATCATACATCCACCACCTTCTGGACTCACATTCACAGATCCACTAGATCATAGATCAATGCACACCACTTTTAACCTACCCTAGTCTATATCTTACACGGGATAAGCCAAATCGTCACACCGGGAGGGACTTATTTCTTTATTACGGTACTGCAGGAGGACGTGACATTTACACAAACGTGAGTTTTGCCTTTTTTAAAAACACCGTTTTGAGGTTAAGACGATAGCCATTGCATATCTATATTGCATCTTTAAGTCATCTCGTCCGGATTGATAGACGCTCTAAACTGCTTCCGTCCTTCCCGCGGCCATATCTCAACCAGCCCATCCTCGACTCCAAATACCGTCCCTCCACGCATCACATATCTCATGTTCCCACTTTCCTTCCAGACATCTTGCACACTATCAACCCCAGGCGGATAAATCACCAAATCCGCCAGTTTCCCGACCTCGACAGACCCAATCGAGGAGTTTAGACCTAGAGATGTCGCGCCCCCAATTGTAGCATGCCTGAGCACATCGTACGGAGTCTGTCCACCTAGCGCCATCATTCGCATCTCAGCGTGGTACAGATGCCCAATCGGCTGTTCTCCATGGGCGCCGATATTCGTCCGCACACCACGCTCCGCCAGCTTGGCTGTCGACCGCGTCGTGTTGAATAGTAGATATGAGCTGTTCGGTGCCTGTTTCACCTCTGTCAGACTCTCCAAGATGTCGTGCTTGACATACTTTTTCAGCTTTGCATCGCCTGGAATATTCTCGGTCTGGTGGATCCAGTGTTGCCCGAAGATGCCGCCGTAGTTCATCACCGCAATGGGTGTGTACGAGCTCCCGCTGGCCGCTACGAGCGACAAAACATCATCGTACAATTCTGGAACAGGAAGCGGGTGTTCCTGAGAGGTGTATCCATCGATAAAGTACGTCAAGCCCCAGTCGAAAGACCATCCGCCTTCAGGAACAACCAACATCCTAAGCTTTGCAGCTTCCAGTAGTAATCTCTGTCTAGAAGAACGCGCGACAAGCTGATAGTTCTTGACCGAAAAGGAGGAATCGCCGCCTTCCGTTTTAACGCGCAGGAGTGCGTCTCGAGCGTCCGCAAGCGAATTGATCTCGGTGTAGACGGGCGGCTGAGTCGACCCGTAAAGAACATCGCCAGTGTGAAATACTCGGGGGCCGTACATGCGTCCCTTCTCAATCAGGTTTCGCTCTATGTTCCCGGCCACGTTCTTGGAAGCGGGATTGTGAATAGTGGTGACCCCATATCCTAGAAACGTCTCCATCTCCCATGACTGAAGCGGATATGGGGAGATGAACCCGCCCCAGTGCCCGTGCACATCCACAAAGCCGGGGAGAACAGCGCCTCCTTGGGCATCCAGGAGCTTTGAGCCTGTAGGTATATCGATTTCGGATCCTGTGCCAACGGCGATGATCTGGCCTTTTTTGATGACAATGGTGGAGCCTTGAATAAGTTCAGGGGCCGTAGGATCCATGCTTATTAGGGAAGCATTGACTATAGCAAAGGAATTACCGCCAGAGTCCCTAATCTGGTGGTGTAGAGTTGTCTCGAAGGTCGCGTTCAAGTATTGCGAAGAAACAAACGGACGAACGCAGATACCTGAGTCCCGGGACTTGGAAGACGCCCTCTCACATGCCTGGACGACATTCTCAATGTCTGCAACGTAGAGGCTCGGCCCGAAAAGCCAAAAAGCCTTCCGACCATCTGCACTGAACGCCACGTCGTGTCCGCCTACTTCAGAAAGCCGCACCAGATCTGTGGGTGTATGAGAATGACCGGGCTTGCTCCAGATAAAGTCTTGACCCGAGGAATGCTCTGCAGAGAGCCAGATATGCTGGAAATCACGAAAGGCGACCTTTCTCCGGTTCAAAATCGAAGTCTTCATCTCCACCGACGTCTTGCTTGTGGCGGTCTTCTGCGAGATGCCGGTTTCGATGTCATGCTCCACGATCGTGTCTGGACTCTGCACCAATAATATGCGGCGTCCAGCATCAAAGGAAAAGTCGAGTGTGGACTCCGCATTGTAACCTTGGATCGGAAGTCTCCGTGGTGCTTGCAATGACGCTTTTCCAGACGATCGTGTCGGCAATTGGATATTGGCAATCCAAATGCCCTCTCCAAAAGTCTCCTCAACGTCGCCAAACATGTAATCCTTGCCCGTACGGATGTATGCGATATGTGTTCCATCACAGATTGGCGAGATGTATCTACCACGTGGAAGACCTTCGATTTTGACTGAGGATTTATCGTCACGATCGAACAAGTGGAAGCTGGTGAAATTTTCGTCATTCCAACAAGCTTGCACAATGTAACGATATCCGTCTACGAAAGAGGGCCCATAACAAGAAGTAAAGTCATCCGGCTTACGGATCGCTTGCAGATCGCCTGATGTGATATCCAAAACGTAGCCGTCGCCGGCGCCTTCAAAGACCACATAGTTGCCTTCGAAGTCACTCCTTAATTTTTGGAAAGCCCTCTCCTGGCCGTGACTGGCCAACTGGGAGTTTTTGATGTCAGTCTCAGAGTATCTCGTTTCCGCAAGGGCAATATTTATAGTAGCCTGGAATGGTATTTTCCTGGGGCTGTTATGTGCCACTCGCTCTCCGAAATGATTGAGATGGAGAGGGACCTTCCAGATTTGCCCTTGTGACCAGATGATGATCATACTGTCATTTGCTGCCCAGCCGTAATTTGGGTAGGCACCCATGAAAGCTGGTATGGTACTTAGATCGTACGACAGGCCATCCCAGATATAATGAACTGTGCCTGACCGCATGTCCTTGAGAACAAGAACTTCTTTATCGTTGCTTCGCCGCACGAATGCTAGAGTTCTTCCATCGCGCGACAGTCGTGGCATGTTCGCGCCACCTGGGCTTGCTGGCTTGTTAGGTTCGCTCGCCGCTGCCGCAACAAGCCCGGTGGTTTCATTTGTAGTAGTATTGAGAAGAAAAGCGGCATTTATACCCGCATGGACGTCTTTGTTGTACGAGAACTTGCCGCTGGCGTCATCTCGGACGTTTCGCGAAAACACGATGGCGTCGCCAGACGGTGCGTATCGGGCCTGCTCAGAGCCTAGCTGGCTCTCAAAATATTGATCTTTGGACCAAGACACGGGAAGATTTCGCGCCACGACTCTCCTGCCTGCTCTTTCAGGTACATGCCCGGAGCTGTCAGCGCGCAAGGGGAACTCCCATATCTCGCCGGCGCCGTTGGGCCGCCCTGTGAGAAACCACTTTGTAGCTATAATTTTTGACTCTGTGGGGTGGAATGCAGGGCTTGAGAAGAAGCGGAAAGTTGAATTGGTCTGTTGAATTGCAGATTGCCTGGAATATTTCTGGGTTTGTTCTGCCATGTCTCCGCAAGTCGTGTATGGCATGGTCCAGATGTTGTCAACGCCAAAGCCGGCGTCCGATATGAAGACCAGGTAAGACCCATCACTCGAGAATTCCGCTTCTTTGTCGTATGGAATGCCGGTCAAAATAGGATGGGCGAGATTGGCCTCGGAGGTATCTTCGATGTTGCTCGTAGACATGCAGTAAAGGTCTCCCAACATGTCAAAGACAATCTCGCTATTGAGTGGATGGGTGGCTATACGGAGCCATGTTCCCTCCGAGACCGTCTTCGAAAGACTTTTTGGGTATGGGTACGAAGTTGAGATGTCCCATGGCTCCTCTGCTGGCCTTAGAGGATAATCCGTGTCTGGGTAAATGTCTTCTAGACGATCGACAATGTCGTGATTCCTGCTGACCACGAGGCTTCCATCAAATGGCTGCAGATATGAAACCAAGTGCGCTATGCCAATCAACGCAAAGCCGTACAAAGATGCCGTTTTGAGCCCATGAATCCACGATTGCGAACGGTCTGCCCGTCTTGACGCGGGCATGTGGTGCCATGGTATCTCTTGCTTCGAGTCCATGTTGCATGTAATTACCAAACGCACGCATGCGCGGATTAAGTGTTGATTTCTTCTCCAGTGGCTTTGCCTCAGAGATGTGGAGCATTCGCATAAATTCGCATCTTACACCAAACGACATTGGTGTTTTGGGATGAAGTTAAACAAGGCCACCGTCAACCTACCTCTCGAACTCACGTTAGTGGGAAAGGATTCCCTGAACGGGGTGCGTGCCCATTTTCGGCTCCATGGATCATTTGGGAAAGAAATCCGATTCGTGGATAAGGCAATAGTCGCAGATGCGATAAGAAAACATCTTATCGGGTGGCCTAGATAAAAACAAAGCCGGTAACGGATCGGATGCTAGCACCCGATAGGATCGGATACCAGCACCCGGTAGGATCGCGTACCAAGAACGATAGGTTGTCAATTGTGGGAACCGAATGAAGCACGAGTCGGGTATTGTATCATCTCATCTGTAGAAATACTCGCATTGTACCTGACGATAAATCTGGGTCACTTTTTGCGCGGTTGTGTGCGCTACATCGACCTTTACATTGCTGGGTTTCGGTTTCGGAGCCCAAAGTCGTTCACTATAGACAAAATGAAGTCCACCCTCACGCATAACAGACACCATCGTGCACATGATGACAGTCTCTCAAGTTTCGAGTTCATCACTCACGATGGACTGCTAGCTGGCAGCGAAAAAAACACGGCCTCATGTTCTGAGAGCAGTTCACTCAGAACGGCCCCGGTCAAGAGCTTTGAAGAATTGAAAGCAGCCATCTACCCGCCCAACCCAACATACGACATCGCGGATAAGCCATGGCTGCCACCGATACAGAAACCGTACCTGCTTCTGAACGCAAATCTGGTTGATCCCCGTGCTGGAGTCGTGCATAAAGGCACAAGCCTGCATCTGGCTGGGGGCAAGGTCGTGAGAGTTGCGCCAACGGTTGCTCAAGACTTGACCGCCGAGTTTCGCTGCGCGGGGCAAATGGTTCAAAAGGTTGACGCCAGCAATTATTTCGTCTGCCCGGGACTCATCGATTGTAAGCTTATCTGATCACTTCTTTGTCGGACTGAGTTGCGTATTAACTCCGATAGGCCATGTCCATGTGATGGCTGTTCACGGCAGCGCGGTATGAAATCGATAAAATGGAATGGAAATGGTTTCATGCAAGGCTAACAATTAACAGACACTCCATGGGGCATTTACATTTCCCCACGAGACTGCTATTTTCAGATCAGCTGGCACACTCAGAGGCATGTTGTCCAATGGATTCACCTCGGTCAGAGACACTGGCGGCGCAACCATTGCCCATGCGCAAGCCACCGAGGAGTTCCTAATACCAGGTCCCCGTGTTTTCCAGGGCGGGCGAATGCTGTCCCAGACAGGCGGTCATGGCGATGACACGGAGGTGTGGACTGACTCCCATTGCTGTCGGAGTAATGGTATTGCAAGTTCCGCCCTTGGAAGGCTCTGCGACGGTATTCCCGAATGCCTCCAAGCTGCGAGAGATAACATGCGCAAGGGTGCTCAGCATCTTAAAGTTTGTACTTCCGGTGGCATCGCGTCTGCAACTGATAAACTCGAATCTCTCCAGTTCACAGTAGAGGAACTTCAGGCTATTACGACGGTCAATAAAAATATGGGAGGTACTCTAGTTACAGCCCATTGCTACACTGCTGAGGGTGTCAGACATGCAATTGCCGGCGGCGTCCGGGGCATCGAACACGGCAATATGATTGATCCTGAGACGGCGCAGCTAATGGCTGAAAAGGGCGTCTTCTTGACACCGACTTTGGCGTTGCATACGTTTGTCACGATGCCACCATATGACAAGTTTGAAACGCCTGAAGGTCTGCGGAAGAACGCCATTGTGGGAGACGCAGGCATACGCGGCATACAACACGCCGAAGACGCAGGCGTAACGGTGTGCTATGGCACTGACACAACGGGTCCGACCCTGGTTATGCAGACGTACGAGTTTGTTGTGCGATCAAAGATCCTGGACAGTCTTGTCGTTCTGCGACAAGCGACGATCAACGGGGCTAAGCAGGTGGGAATGGAAGGCAAGCTGGGCGAGCTTGTTGAGGGTTCTTTCGCCGACCTGCTCTTTCTCAACGAGAACCCCCTTGAAGATGTTGCAAGCTTGGATCGGATTAACGAGAATTTGATGATGGTGATGAAAGACGGCAGAATCGTTAAGAGCCAGATCGATGGTCTGCGGCCCGAGAGGAACTGCGAGTGGAACTGAGTATTTAGTATATTTGTTAATAGTACCTAAGTGGAGATGTATGATATGTCTTGAAACTTGATATTGTGTGATTGAGAAGTCGTAAATTTTATGGCATTGCAGCTCGGCTCTTGATTCTACAACATGAAGTAAAGTACATTAATGTGAATATCAACTAAAGAGAATGTCGGAAGACACATCTGAGAGCACAAGGACGCATCTTCAGACGCAGCATTTGATCCGATTTAGTCTAGTCACCCATACCGTAGAAGAACAAAACATTGCAGCATCTTTCTGCTGTATGCGGTTGTATACGAAACGGATAACCCATTTGTCGTGGCTCATATAGCTTAACTCAACTCTCAGCTTTCGCAGTACTCTCGGAGCACTCTCGGCAAAGATAACCACATAAAAGGTTCTACCGTACCATTGTATTCTTAATTTCTAGTATTTATTATCTATTCTCGAAAATCGGATAAAGAACAGCAGCCGAACCGGGTGACATACACCCGAGCTACGGCAGATTGTCACTGGTATCAACCATTGTCCAGCGATTCATATTTGCCGCAGTTCTCGGCATTACTTATCGAAATAGTCACGATATTCAAGACCCATCACATTGTTCAAGTTGGATTAAACATCGCAGTTCACAGCGTTGAATGCAGGAACAATTGCAACAGTCTAATACCTGCAGTTAGTATCAAGGTTGTTATCGATAAAGCCTTCTGAAACACGATTCAACATGACTGGGCAGGTGTGAGTCAAACCGATATGCGATATGACGAAAATCTCTCTGACAAGGTTCAGTAACATGATGGACGATGTCCTCATCGCCAACCATACGTCTTGAGAGAAGGGCTGCCCGGGATTTGGCTAACCTTGATCGCCTCAAATTCCACAGGAGCTACTTAGGTCATCTATGAGAACCCTGGTTTCGCAGGGATCTGTTACGCAACAGCCGTTCGTCAAGCATATTCGTCAGCGCTTTACGGAATCCCCACCCGGATTCACAGCGCCTAAAGTGCTTTTCCCTCGACAAAACGAATTGTCACCTGCATGCAGTCTGTACCTAGCTACTACACGATGTGTATTCTCCTGCAAGCTTGCTCAACAGTCGCTGGCTTAGTAAGTATCTTCCCGTCGCCGTTGATATGCTGTGCGACGTATGTGACTAATTCCGTGCCACTTTCGCAGCCTGATACATTTTGTGAGCGCGATCAGACTTGGAGAAGCAAAATGGTCAGAAGACTCAGATCTTCAAGTGGCTACGGAGAAGTTCGGCGGTGATATTGTTCAAGCTTTGCAAGCGCTCAAGGAATCGAAACCAGAGCCCACAAGCCATCTTCAAGAAGAACTTATCAAGCTTATGAAGTCTTTGAGGGATAATCGAGAGTACTGTCTCTCTGCGGACCTCCGGTATCCATTCACGCGGTCTGAAAGGCAGGTTCGAGATCTCCTTGGCTTCATGTACCCTGAATCGATTTTGGAATCGCACTTGAGTGGCGGAACTGCTCCTCATATTTCTGTCAAGGCTCCGGAAACCACCCGCGTGGAGACATTCACGCTTGGACCTCACAAAGTGCCTCGGCTTCTGAATGGATTCTGGCAGCTGTCATCACCCGCGTGGGGGTCAGCTACATCAGACAAACAAGAGAAAGCTCTTGTACAGCTTGTGAAGTCAGGACTTACCACAGCGGATATGGCAGATCACTACGTAAGCTTTGCCGACTGCGTCAATGTCCTCTATGAAGTGCTAACATGTGGGCAAGGGAGATGCTGAACTGGTCTATGGTGACTTTCGGTCAAGATTGTCACCAGAAGTTAGTGAACAGGTTTACGCTGCGACAAAATGGTGCATATTTAGCCCTGTTAATGGTCCTGTAACACGCGAGTGGGTTCTTGCGGCGGTCAAAGAGCGAAGCAGGCGGTTGGGTGGAAGGGTCGAGTTGCTGCAGTTTCATTGGTATGACGTAAGTAAAGCTTTTCTTTCATCGACGAACCTAGTATTAATTGCCATTTCAGTACGAAGCAAAAGAGTACCTCACCATATTGGAGGAGTTTGTGAATACTAGCCAGGCTCATCCGGACCTCGTGTCTTCCATCGGCCTATGTAACTTTGACTCAGAGCATGTCACATCTATCTGCTGTTGAGACCGCTATTGAGGTGTATTTGCTTTTTCCTGCTTTTCATACAGAACTCAAATGCTCGCTGATACCGGTCTTCTAGGATCCGGTNNCTTCCTATCAGATGCGACAGAGCACGTTGAAGAAGCTTGCGAGTACCTACTAAAGACAACGGGTGCTGTTGGGCTAGTTTCCAACCAAGTTCAGGTAAGATGCGTTGATCATAAATAATTTGCATGTTGCTGACTTCCGAAGTTTTCCCTCTTCGACTCCCGACTAGTCCCAAAGATGTGCGCTGTATGCACAAAATATGGATTGCAACTCCTTACCTACGGTTCTTTCGTGAGTTTTTTTTAATCGGTATAGTACATCCAGGACTCAATCCTAACCAAACATTAGTGTGGTGGATTCCTGTCCAGTCAATGGCTCGCTCAGGATCCTCCTGAGGTGTACGCCGAGTCAAATCAGCTGATGCCCTCGCAGCGCAAGGTATAATCTACGTAGTAAATCATTTTCGTTTCCTGAAAGCTAACACGCGCCAAACAGTATTTGGACATCATAAAAAGTTGGGGGACTTGGTCAAAATTCCAAGAGTTACTCGCCGTTTTATCCTCTATTGCGAAGAACCACAACGTCAGTCTCACCAATGTGGCTACTCGGTGGATTTTGCAACAACCTGCAGTCGGTGCAGTGATAGTTCGGACTAGGCTTGGGGTCAGATCGCACGGCGATCAAAACCTAGGCGTGTTTACCTTCCAGCTAAGTGACGCGGAAATAAGCGAGATAAATCGCTTGGCCATGGGCAAAGATGATGGAAAGGCAATCTCTGTCATGGAGAGACTCGGGGACTGTGGTAACGAGTACCGTGCAATGCATTGATGCATTTATTTATGCTGCAGTGTCAAAATAATTCATGATCTTCAATTAGTCATTACAGAGTTACAAAGAACCTAAATACGGGTTAGTGAGACCTTCATGAATAAGGCCTATGATGAAAGTACCATTTCTTTCATTGATGTTGGCAGCAAATTACTAAGTCTATCAAGATAGTAAGAAAGCATGAACAAGCCTTGAGTGCAAGTTTCTCTCAAGTCGTCATGACTGGGCTAGTGTAATTTTGGTCTATCAATACTTTGGTGCTGACATGATATAAGATCGAGACGGAGAAATTCACGAGGAAAAGCATTTAAAGGTTACCACTGGATATATCGAATATCGAATTTATTCAAACTCGCTACTTCCATCATCTCTAGCTATATGAGCGCTCTATTGATCCATAGAGCCCTAAACTATCACCACAGCTTTCCTATTCTCGTGCAGCATCGTTTATATATAAAGCAGTTGACAAGTAACAAATCATTGTCCAGCATCTCCTGCTCTGCCACCCTTTGCCAGCCCTTCGTCCTTCTCCCTCACGTCGATACTCTCCGAAATACCAAGTTTACCCTCTGTCGCCATCACAGGCTCCGAGGAGTCATAAAATGCAGCATCGGGATGTTGGGCAGCCGTTCGTCGGTCAAGCTATGTAAACAATTAGCGATTGGTATTCTTATTTGAGGCGTGTATTGAAACTTACCCAGAGAACTACCCATAGCATAGAAAATAGCAATACAATAACAACGACCATGCTGATATAGCCGTTCTTCCAGTAAGGCACTTTATCGGCAGGATAGAGCACAATCCCCCACCAAGTGTACAGAATCTGCGCAAAGGCATTCATGCTCGTTAGAATGACGCTGCGGCGCGCGTCATCGCCACCACGTTGGCAGATGATATTTGCCCAACCGAATAGCAGTGGGTTAACGATGTATGAGGTTCCAGCAAGATAGAAGGCGAACATGGTGGCGCCCCAGGCTACGTCAGGGACGAAGAGGATGACTGTCGAGATAAGCTGCAGCGCGCAGGCCAGAATACCCATAGGTACGCGCCGACCAGTGGCGTCGATGTAGATTGCCGCTAGCATATTAGATGTTATGCCCGTCGCCTGGATACCGAGAGGGTATGTGGTGACTTGGGACTGGGTAAAATATCCCTCAGCAGAGTAGTGCTTCAGCCAGAGGAGGTACAGGTTCTGGACACAGTACGCTTCAAGGGCAGAGCAAACCATTGCAAACAGGCAGAGGATATAGAACGCCGGAGAGCCAAAAACACGTTTCGCCAGAGACCATGGGTTGATGTTGTGGCTGTCTTCTTTCTTGGGTGGGAGTCGCTCCAGGGCCAGTCGCTTCTCGGACTCACTAATCCATTTAGCCTTGGTGAGCTCAGGGGTATCAGGAAAGTAGAGGTATCCGACGATAGCAATGGGGCAAGTTATAATGCCGTCGATGAGGAAGACCCATTGCCATCCAGCCAAGCCAGACTACAACGATAGGGTTAGTAGGAATTCGCGATAGAGGAACAAATATGCTTACGTAGCCGTTCATTCGCTTGTGGATGGCCGTCATCATGACGCCTGCGAACATGGAACCCGCCTGGCCAGACGCCGTGAAAATGGCTGTTCTCTTGGCGATTTCGCGAGGTTTGCTATAGGCCAGCTGTGAGCACATATATGTGACTTGTCTGTTAGTTGTTACTTACTACCAAGAACCAATACAATAAATCGTGCCACAATACGTTGAGGCCTCAATAAGTCCCATGAAAAAGCGCACCACGCACAGTTGCGCGTACGTCTTGCACGCCGCGCTGGTCATGGTGAGCCCCGCCCAGATGAGGCACATGGTAGGAAACCATATACGTGGGGCGATCTTCTGGATGGCGATACCGTGTGGGATCTGTCCGATAACATAGCTGGTTGGTGTCAGTTCAATTCTTGGCTGTCAACAGTAGGAAAAAAGGTTTACCCAGCTGTGGTCATTGAAAGCAGCACGTTGTACTGGTTTCCCTGCAGGTTCAGAGCTTCTTGGAGACCGGCGACCTTCGCGTGTCAGCGCAAATCTTTACTTAGAGTTAGAGATACCTACGTAGGCATTTGCGAATGCAGCGCGATCGAGATAGTTAAAGAAGAAACTCATACAACAGTAGGTCTGCACGCTGAGTCAATGGATTGTCATATTGTTCAGAGAGAACACCTACAAGAATGAAGAAGTCTGACGGCCAAACAAGTTAATTATTTGGACGGCTATGTCATTCAAGTTTCGAACGTACCAAGCTTCTGCACGAGCCATCGCTCGTCTTTGGACTTTGCCTCATCACCGAGGACAAGTGCTGTGGACGTTAGTCGTCTTCTGGAGCATGGGTGGGTCAAAACGCACTTTTGACCTTTTGGCCGAGTGTCTGGCGTGCCTCGGGCGCGATGGAATCCATCTTGATGGTGTATTGAGCTCAAATATATTGTGGCTGTGATGAGTGAGGAGAAACCACTTGCCCTGTTTCTCTAACGGGATCTCGTCTCGCCCTTTTGTGCTTTCGTTAATCTAGCTCCCTCTCACGTTACATAGATTCCCCAGATAAGGCAATCATGCAGTGCAATGGTGGCTGAGAAAGCTAAGCGACCACATGATTCAACCAGGTGAAGATTGAAACAATATTTCTCGAGAACCTGATAGGAAGCGCATGCGCAAGGTGATAAGAGGCACAAATCTGGGGAGATAACACTATGGCGGGAGCGTCAAGTCCCTGACAAATTTCGGGTCAAGGACCCTATTTCTGTGCGTTCGATAGGACACCTACCTGAGATTGACTCCACCTTACGCTCGGTTCGGGAGAATGTACCCGCTCATAGTTCTGATCGGGCCGCGTCACGATGCGATAAGTGAGAGTGCAATTGCTGCAGATTTTTGACTGCAGTAGCATCTTGGTGTCAACAGTCGACGCCAGCAATAAGCCCCCGATTCAATAGCTCGGCCAATTTATACAAATGGTATTTTCCGAGATCGTAATGCTATTGTGCAACTTCTTTCATATGCATTGATGTTTACGCGCCACATTCTCTTTTTTGGTTGGTCATTCAACACTTGGACAATACCCCTACGAACCATTTGTAGACCTACGAAACACCCATAATGGCGCCGAACGAAAGGACGCCTTTACTCTCGGGTTCAAAACCGTTAGAGGGATTGGTGTTGTTCTCGCCGGCCAATCGAGTACTTGTCGCAGGCTTCCTCATCTCTGTCGCCCTCAGCTTCACCCAAGTGCCGTAGGTAACCCAGGAAACCGTCAATGGCAATCGAGGCTGACTTGCTTAGGGTACTTTACGTGTTTCGTCTCATGGAATGTGAAGAATTCTACCGTCACCATGCAGCCGACCAACTTGGTGGCCACTGCAACCGCAGTGAAATCGACGCCGGCACCGCCGCACAAGTATCTATTCTAGGCCTGTCGACCACTTTCTGCGGTGTCTTCAATCTCTTCTACGCCGGCTGGCAAGTAAAGAACTGGGGTCCTAGAACGGCCATCGTCTTGCAGACTTTGTTTCCTGCGCTACGCGTCACTATCCAAGTTGTCGGCGTGGCAATTGGGGCCAGGGAAGGCATAATCATTGTCCAGTCCAGCCAACTCATCAGCCTCGTGGGTGGTATGTCTGGCTATCTTCTAGTGCTTAATACCACTGCCGGAGAGCTGGTGGCTGCTTCTGAAAGGACCGCCATGTTTGGCATGCTACAGGGGAGCGTCATGCTGGGGACATCCATCGGGTACCTCCTTGGCGGAGTAGTTGGCGACACCTGGGGCATCAGACGACCGTTTGAGATTGCGGCTGTTCTCTTTACGCTCTCAAGCGTGTATTGTGCACTTTTCATTCCTTATATCGACCCAAAAACCCTCACCGATACTGGCAGCTCCAAACAGCAGGGATGGAGCAAATTGTTTGGCGCATTAAAGGTTCTCTCTCCGAAGGCTCTGCGTCTTGATGATGGCCGACAGATTAAACACTATGGAATCACATTTCTTGCCCTGGGTGTGTTCGTGGGCGTGCTGGCCACTGGCTATGCGCCCATTCTCATACAAATGTATGCCACTGCAGCGTACAACTTCCTTCCCACAGAGAACAGTTACCTCATGGCATCAAATTCACTAATTCGGGGCATATTTTTGATGATATTTTTCCCGAAGATTATAAGCTCCGGGCGGGAGTGGTTCTCTGATTATAATGCAAAGGAATCTACCCAAGTTCCCGCTCAGGCTATTGCAACGAACGAAACCCTGGACTTGCTCGCTGGCATGCTAGTAGATCAAGAGCCCATTGTGGCTGTCATTAATGTTGAAGATCGTTCCGGTCAAGCTTTTGACCTCTTCTTCCTTCGCTGGAGTCTGGTGGTGGACGGACTGGTAACAGCATCTACCGCGTTTGCGACAAAAGAATGGCACATTTACCTTGGTAAGATCTTTCAGTTCATGGCCATCGACAACCAAGCTCATTATGTGTATTTAGCCGGACTTCTCCTCCCTCTCGCGTCTGGATCGGCGCCGGCCAGCAAAGGTGTCATCACAGAAATGTGTTTGTCGTCGGAGCGCGCCGACGCCCTTCAAGCAATGACACTCGTCGAAAATGTTGCCATGTTATCTACTCTTGGGCTATTTGGCTTCATATTTTCAACTTTCTCCAATATCGGGAAAGCCTACCTCACGTTCTACTGCAATGCCGTTCGTGTTCCATATCCTGTGCTTATATATCATAAAGACTGACTTGGCTTTAGGCAATTGCATTGGTGGCGGTTGCAATTCTTTTTCTATCGCATTTCCCGCCATCTCGCAGTAAGCTCGAGGTTCGAGAACCCACAGTTCAAGATGAGTCATTATAGGTTTCTACGAAGGACACGCAGAAAGAGATTTGCCGGAAAGCTCAGGATATGTATGGTGCGGGGTACAATGGAGGGAAATCATTGACGAAGCCGCTAGTGGCCCAATTTAGCTCCCAATCGCTGGACAAGTCAAATATGGAATGCTTCAATATGACATGACTCGAGATTCGTGATAAATCTTGTCAGTTTCAATGAGTGCATTTGGTAGAATCAATACTCGAGCTTATTCAATTACAATTGAATCGAAATCACCACGAAAAATTCATTATTCCAGGGTCCATATCGTAGATCGGTTCGTGAGACCAGGCAATGGTCAGCTTGATAATAAATTGGGCCCACACGGCCCAGACCAGATCAGATAAGCCGTGGGGAGAGATGGATCCAAGACTCCGCACCCAAGACTGGGTATCGGGCCGGGTACTCGCACCCGAGTGCCTATCAGTCGCTTCACCGTCCACTCCCTTCCGTCCGCCTGTTTAATTCTGCCGTCTCCCTACCCGAGGACATCGAGTGATTTACGGATGCTGGGATTCAACCATGGCTTCTCAGCCGGGGTCTCAATCGATACAGTTCAGCGCACAGCCGGCTGTAGAGTCACGTCGGCAGAGTACGGGTCGGAGGAAAAGACCTCCGGTACCCGATGAGCAGAGAAAGAGAGTCAAAGTTGCGTAAGTAAGATATACCCAATGCTTTAGAGATCTCCAGCAACGTCAGTCCGCATGATTTGGCAGCGAATCACAATTGTAACAATGATCTTGAGGACGGTTGATGCTGACGACCTCCACACGCAATCAGTTGCAAGGGCTGTCGGAAAAACAAATTGCGTTGCAACGGACAGACTCCATGTGGCCGGTGTGCCGCCACAGGAAGACAATGCCAATATGACATGGAAGTGCAACCCATAGAAAGACGAGGACGATCGATCCCGACACCGTCTACAGGGCGAGACGACAGAGATGAACAGTTCCATCTACTGCAACAGATATTTTCCAAGGATCACCCTGACATATCAACTCATCCTGACGCTTTGAGGCGTTATCACGCCCAATTAGTAGCTGATGAAAACAACGATGACATCGGGTCGTCTCCTCACAGTGAGCCGACTGATCAGGCTGACAACGGTAATATTCGCTGGGACGTGATTGACGACGAGGCTGAGGTCACCTATCAGCCCCCACACAATGGGGAGGACCTCATATATGGCGGTGGGACCAGTCATACAGCGTCTGTGACGGTAGTCAACCAGGGCAAAACACGTAAGCATAATTCAACCATCAGTGAATAGTGAAGAATAAGCACTCAAGTAACAGGACACCTGGAACAGACTTTGAAGGCACGTCGTCACTATGGTCTTTCTTTAGCTCAGTCCAGCAAGATTTTGCTGGTGATATAGACGAAGATGATGAAAATGGAGACGCAGTAAGTTGGTGCCCATCGCTATTTTATGGCGCATCTGCTAATATCTGTCTAAGGATTGTCGAAGAACAACCGTCCATCAGATCTCAAATCTGAGCTTCGGCACAGACTGGAGAACAGCTGTTCACACTGCTCTCCCGCCTCGAGAGGTTGTGGATTTTCTAACTACGGCATTCTTCGACTACGCACAAGCAAATTATTTCTGCATACATCCCGAAATTTTCTCACGCAAGCTCACAGCCTTCTACGACGGTACACATGAGTTCGAGACCCGCGATTCGTCCAACTCAAGACGTTCCGTCGAATTTATCTCCGTTCTATTCATGGTTCTAGCGATGGGCAGCCAATTTGCCGACGTCGGTGTCGGTAATAGATTGCAGGCTACCAACCAAGATGAGATCATGATGGAGGACCTCTCCTCGCACGACCTTTCTCGCATTAAAATTCCTGTCCCTACCCAGAACCTCGGATGGCAATTCTACGAGGTCTCGCGCAAACTACTCCCCGACATCATCTGCTCATCGTCCATGGCCAGCGTCCAAGTCTGTACTCTACAGGGCATCTATTTACCTAGCACCACCAGCCGTGATGCTGGGTATAACCTGCTCGGACTGGCGCTGCGGATGGCGATAAACATGGGCCTGCACCGAAGCTTTGTCGCCAGCACGCTTCATGCGCATGTTCGTGAATTGAGGAACAGGCTATGGTGGACCATATATGTCGCTGAGCGGCTGTACAGTGTCGAGATGGGTCGGCCGCTGTCACTAAATGATTCTGAGATTGATGCGCCGTTCCCTGTTCAGATGCCCGAGTGGAACGACTGTAACCGGGGGCCGGCTACTCTGGACGGGTTAGTTGCCATGGCTCGGATCTGCCGTCTATTGGGTAGAATCGTCGAGGCGGTCTACAACAGAGCGTCAGCGCAGAAGGGCGCGATCATACGACCAAAGGTGTTCCATCAGTTAAAACGCGAACTTGGCCAGTGGAAGAGGGAACTACCCAACTACGTGCATCTTGAAAATTTCACGACGCGGTCTGAGGCACATCTGGCTCTGACGTACGAACAGGCCATCATCTTGTTGACACGTTCGTGTCTCAACTACTACGCGACAATATGCCAGTCCGATAACACCCTTGGACCAGAAGCAACTAGATTTCTGCGGCAGCAAGCTCAACAGTGCGCCAAATCAGCGGTTAATTGCGTCAATATCATATCCAATCTCAAGTCACACTCTCTCCTCTGCGCCTCCTCTTTCCACGACTCGCTGTATTGCAGCTCAGCCCTGCATGTCCTTCTTCTCGTCAGCCGCAAACTGCCAGGTATAATAGCGGCGCCTATGGAGTCAATATACAAAGGCGTTCTCATCCTGTTGGAGCTAGCCAGGGGAAGTGAGGCTGCGGCTTCGAGCCTGCGGGCGATCATTCGCGCCATGGCAAGCAACCCTGCTAGGGTTGGACGGCAACATGCGAATGACGCGTCATCATCACTGGCAGACAGCAGCATTCAGAAACGGGGAAGAAGCGCATGGAAAAGCTGGATAATGGCTCAGCCTAGCTTAGAACCTGACGTTCATGTTCAACCTGCGAGCGACAAGACGGTGGAAGTTGGGCTGTTGGATTTTCGCCAAGATGTCAGTTTTACCAGGTGCTCCTGGTTCCTCCGACCAGACCAAATTGCTGATAGATCCTTCACCACATAGGCTGAAACCAGAGATAAAACAAGACAATTCTTGTTCAGAATGGCTGGGCATGACTGTGATGTTCGACAGGAGGAGAGCTCGACGGCTAGGAAGTCGCCGTATGGTGGGCCACTAGGATACAACCCGCACTGTGAGGCGCTGCCTGAAGAAGTGGATGAGGCAAATCTGTCACCCCATGTATCAGATATTTCACAATTCTGGATACCGGAACATTCAGAATTTGATGTTCTCAGTAGAAATCTTGGAGGAGTACTGGAATTTAACGGCTTAGGTTAATTGAGTTCATTATATGTTTAAATCTCACTAGAGGAATAAATGAGTCTGAATATAGCATTCAACTATATCTTAATAATATAAAGCGGAGAGTATATAAAAAACTGAGTGCATAGCTAGGCTATATTGGGAAGGGAAGGTAGCAATTAGAGCCGGTATACAAGGGGTATCTAAGTGGGAAATATTAGAGGTTACTTTGCAGTTAGGGTTGGGACTGTATGCTATAGGGCTTAGTGCAATTCTAACAGGGTAGGGAAAATAAAGAAAGAAATGCATAGAAATTCAATAATACGAATACATAAGGTAAAATAGATATAAATTGATAGAAAAAAGCATAAAGAAGTATATTGCTAAAGACTACATCATTTTTATATTTATATAT